>JAOXJP010171051.1:0-16002 GCA_025762735.1 Platanus orientalis
CTTACAATGCCTTAAAATGGATTTTACTATTTGGACATCTCTCCAAGGTTACACGCTCATAAGAGGTTTTACTATAAAGCTCACATAGCTTGATTTTACAACTTGATTTTACTTTATGTTTTTCATGGATTTTTCTTGCTTTAATCCTTGGGATGTAATCCCTATTTATAGTGAAAAATTCTACTACAAAAGGATCATTTAATGAATCTATTAAAATGGTAAAAAATATCTATTATAAGAATCTTGAGTAAGAGATCTTTTCATTTTAAAAAATAGGTCATCAAGCCACTCATTTTAAGTACTTATGGACCCTGAGCGGATATTGGGATCAAAAGCTATGACCATTTTAAGTTAGGTCATTTTTCCTTTTCAATACTTTTTTTTTATTTTACGTATTTTTTGCTAATTTGATCCATCATTGGTCTAACCTTTTTGGAATCTTCTGTAGGATTTGGATAGGTCCATTCTAAGTCCATTGATCCATACATTTATAGGTCCATACCCAAATACTCAACCTTAATACTTAACAACATTTATCTTCGGATTTAACTTTAAATTTCATAGTTGGCTTCTTGAGGTTGCATGCCCTTAGAGCTTGAGACTTCTCTTCTTATAATCATCTTGACTTTGATTTCTTTTTGGAGCATTCCTGGACTTGTCTTGGACTTACATAATATTATAACATGCTTATTCCAAACAATGACCACACATTACATGTAGTTACAAGTTTTGGAATGGATTGAAAATATATAAAATACTTACCAATTCTCCCCATCAAGTAGAAAGTGGGTAGTAAGGTGTTAGTCTCTTATTTCTTTGTAGTAGACACCACATTGAACTATAAAGCCTTGTTAGGTAAGGATTGGATCCATTCAAATTGATGTGTCCCTTCCACCTTGCACCAACTCTTATAGTCAATGTAGGCAGGATATGGTTGCACTATGATATGAACTCAATATGCTTCCCTCTCCTTATTGTGTATATTGCCCCCAAACCCATACTTCTCTATGGTACTGAATCTTGAGGTGTTAGACTTCAAAATACATGACACCTGCAAAAACAATGCAAACATTTTGTAAGCATAGTTACCCAATTGGGCCCACTATGAAGAATTCCTGAGTCCATACAACCTTATAAATAACTATAAAATGGTATCCATGCACACAAACTATACCAAAATGATTTCATTGACATAAGTAAACCTATAGTCCAATACAAAATATACTTATCTCACATGCATGATATATAGAGCCAAAACAATTATACAAAGTATCTCTCTAGTCTACATGTGACTAGACTACAAAATACTACCAACTACCCACGATCCTGGCTATAAATGTGAGCTCTCAAGTTGTAGGATCTCACTCCACCAGGAGGGAGAATAACTCATAATCTGTGGGGAGAAAATGGTGGGGTGAGCTTGGGGAAAGCCCAACAAGTAAATCTAGCCTTCTATAAATTTATAGTAAAAATAAAATAAAGCAATAATATTCAATCAATCCGATACAAATACATTTAGTAAAACTTAGAAATGTTGATGCTCACAAATGATATTCAATGGATGTACTATGCAAAATAAATGGTCATTATTTGTGCTGGTCTCACAATTAGGAGTGCTGATATGAGGTACACAGGAGATAGTCCTAACCCTTGGCCGCTTGCACCAAATGGCTGAATCACTAAACCTAACCTTGGACATTAAGCACAATGTGACTTCTCACCAGGCTTTAACCCAAAACTCTAATTTGATAGTTCGAGCTGATACCACAACAAGTAAATGCCATATGTAGTATAAAAACAAATCGTATCGTCTACATAAATCATACAAATCATGTCAATATAAAAACCAAGTATTATGCTACATAGTATGGGGCTGAATCAATTTTAGTATGGGGCTGATCGGAGATAGTCCTAACCCTTGGCTGCTTATCCCAAGTGGTTGAATCATCAGACCTAACCTTGGGCATTAAGCACAAGATGACATCTCGCCAAGCTTTAATTGACATCTTTCTTCTTTTCTTTTTAAGCTCTTTTAGGGAAACACTCATTTTTATCTTTTATAGTCTTTTTAGGGAATCACACAATTTTTCCTTTTAAGATCTTGAAGAGAGTGCCCTTTTATCAACATACACTATCAAAATGCATAATAAATTTATGCCATGCAATGCTATGCATTTATTATGCCTTACAAATGTCTCAACTACCATAAAAAATGCAATACAAATTTGAATGTCTCTTTCTATTAATAATGTGTAAACATCTTGTAATCATTTCAGCCAAAGTAAATTATGGATTACTAAGATAGAACCATATAAATAAATATATAAATGTTATGTAATGGATAATAAATGACAAGTATTCCAACAACTACCAACCACACAATAAATTTTATGTGCGTAAAGGCCCCACCGCTCTAGCTACGACATCTTGGCATTGTCACCCATTCTCCCACCCTAGGTTATTTCTTCAGCTGGCCCCATGGCCCCTCCTTACGAGTTGACCCCTTTGGCATCTCCCTGTGGGCTGACCCCTTGGCATCTCCCAGAAACATGTTGTTGCCTTTGGAGTTGTAAATAATGTGAAATTTCTTATTCATGCCTAGAAAATCCCTAAACCCCCTATTTCTATACCTAACTTAATGCATCATCTTCTACCTCCTAAAACCATCACTATTCATTCACAATAAAAGAAAAAAAAAAATCATGCAATAGAGTTTCAAGCCATCTCAAAAAAATGAAATACACATTTTATTTTATAAATTTAAGCAAGCACGATCAATTTCCATGCCTTCATTCGAATCCCATGTTAAATAAACCATATTAAATGCAAGGATGCAAACAAATCATTAAATCTACTTATATAGGCATAATAATATGTTTAGAAATATAATAAAATGCATAATCTATACTATTAACCATGATAAAAAAATTAAATCTCATAGAATAAAAATAATCTCTACAAATTGAAAACACTAACCATAAACTTGAAGATTAAAGGACCACTTATCCTTTTTATGGAAGAAGTCCTTCACAAACTCATTAAGACTTTAATCTCCCTCTATACCTTTGTTTTCCCCTGGCAGGTTACATTGTGCTTCATCATCCTTGCCACTAAGGTTTAAAAGGCAGTCATTGTTGGTTGGTCAACTCCTGGGATGACCAAGGGTGGGTGGGCTTGTACTTGCAGAGGTAGTGGAGATGGTCCATAAGCTTGCTGGGAAGAAACATCTGGATAGGAGTTCCTTATATAACCTACTTTCCCATACTAGTATTACCTTGATGGTGTTGGCTTAGGAGGTGTTGTAGTGGAAGGTATATCGATATATGAAGGGTTTCCCTTGAAACTGATGCTAGAATATGATATGGGAAATATCTCGGCATCGTCCCACTATAAGTAAGGGGAATTTCCCCAACCCTAGCTCCTGCCTATATGGCCTTAAAGCACATGTTTCTTGCTTGGCTGTCCTTGAGGGCCCTACCCCTTACTTTGCTGAGGTAGACAATCTTCTCCTTTACCCCATAAACATGTTATGATTGATCAAGAAGTTGATCTTCACATTCATATTGGCCATTTGATCTTTCTAAGCTGCTATAATGTGATCATTTTCATTACGCCTGCGGATGAGTTGTTTCTGGCTTAGTTGCTCCTCCTTGTGATCATTGGGATACTGTTCCAGATCCTTGATAATTGGTTAGATCCTGTCTTATGACTCTTGCAGTAGGGGGTGTGCCTATAGTTTTTCCTCAAGGGCTCGTGTCATAGTTGTTGCATTCACAACAATAGTTCCTATAGCTAATGGTGCATTCTAGTGTATCATGGAAAATTCATCCTTGTGTGAAAGAGGGTTAGGATTCGTTCCTATGGAGAATGGCCGTGGAAAAGGTTGGATTGGTCCTCCAAAGATAGGTGACTTTCCTGTGGATTGCCCTAGGAATAACCTCAACACTTTCCACAGCATGTCCCCTTGTTATCATCTTGACCTTGCTAATGGTTAGAGGTCGATGGAGGATGGTTTTGAAGTCTCTTTAGAGGAGTCTCCCTTCTTAACATTGGTTGCCATTACTGATACACAAGTTGACTGGCTTAGTCCAAAGAGTTTCCCTTTTCTTATATAAGGTGTGTAGCTGGTTTGTCCCTTTGTGTGGGATGCAGGTGATGGGTCCCACCTCTAAGGGTTGACCCAAGGTGGCCATGTGTTATGTGAGCTTCCCCTGGTCCTTTTATTGATCATATAAGGCCTTCCTAAGCTTGGCTCTTCTCTTTGTGTGGCATTCTTTCATCTCTTGTTGGCTAGGGTTTTGTCCACGACTGACTCTGCACTGGTGAATGAGAGTCACGTCCCACAACTGACTTTCTAGTCATAACTAAGGGAGGTCTCGCACTTGACTTTCTGACTTCCTTCTATAGGTCATTCTTCCACTATCTGTCCCACTTTTATAAAGTCACATCCCTCATTTTTCAAGTATGGGAGGGGTTTAAACCTGGAAAACAACATGCAGTTTTTGGACTCTAACTTGGATTGTGCTAGATGTTGTGGATGAAGGGCTCTGAGTGTTTTTGTGGTGTACACTTAGTCCTCTTTTCTTGTTGAAGCTTCCTTTTGGCCTTGGTTAAGTTATTTTTGATTCATTAATCTTAGCCAATTCAATTTTATTTTTATTTTTATTAATCTTTGAATTTTCCTTTTTATTCTCCTTTGCTAGGGCAATCTTATTCTTAATGTGCCTTGTGGTGTCTTCTGCACCTTGGTTGCGACTACATAGGTAGGAGCCCGTGACTAAGTTGATTTGGTTGCCACTTCTTGTGGAGCTATAGCTCTCGACTAAACTGGTTCAGTCATAGGTGGGTCTTAGCAACCCACTCATTCGCGATTGGAGTTTTTCAATTGTGAGTGGTTCATCTTGCATACCCTTTTTAGAGTTTGATGGAATCTTTCTTTAAGAATTTGGTCTAGGCTTGATCACCCACTTCACTCGCAAGGTAGGTGTCTCAAGTTCCTTCTACTTTGTAGAGATTTGGGTAGCATATCCCCTTGTTTCAGATGAAACCCTAGAGGGGATTGTGGGATTGTCACTACTATGAGTGTTGGGCCCATAAGCAAAAGGTGCAATGGTCCTAAAGGATACATGTATTGCTGCTACAACAACTGTTGGAGGTAAAACTGACCCTCCTACGAGTGGATTGATCCTAGAATCCACATGATTGACAGTTTGGGGCATTGAAGTTGCAACCTCATCCCATGTTCATGGTCCCATAATGAAGAGAGCAGAGACTTCTCATGGGGCACAAGAGAGGACTCCCACAGTTGCAAGTTTCCTGTTGAAAATCTTGTTAAGAATCAAGACACATATTAGTACAATGAAACAAGAAGAGAGATGAGCCTATTAGAAATTTATAACATCAAATTTTGTTGTCTCAAAGAAACTTGAAATTTGTGTTCAAATTACCTAGCTTTAGGGTTGGTTTATTGTTTTATATGGTGAGGATTATCACTCTAAATCTTTCTTAAGAAACTTGTTAATTACTGATGTGTTTTGTGGCATTATACCTCTGATTAACTTCTCTTAACATAAATTGTAAATCAAACAAAACGTCTATGTAAATAAAAGAAGGGAAACAATATGGAAAATTGACTTTTCATTAATTTCATTTCTTTTTAAAAGGCTGGAACAACAACTATTTTACTTCTTCAAATTCAAACTGTTACAACTGATCTTACCTAGCCTTGGATTGTTAGTCATTGAGTTTGAACTCCTTTTGAAAGCTTGCAAAGGTTTGATGGATGTACCACTTTCTTGGAAGAGAGAAAAAGCTGTGGATGTAATGCTTGAACTTGGAAAAGAAGTTGCTGAAAGCTTGGACGTGAGAGAGTGCTAAAGGTAATGAAAACTATGAAACCCCAAATCGTGAATAGAGGGGCATGTATAGAGTGGCTGGCGACTATTTGTTGATTCCTTGTTGGATTCCAAGTCATTGCACGTTTGTAGCCTTGTTAGATGCCTATAGTTGAAGAATTTGCTGATTTGATGCTTCTTAACTTCTAGAAGATCTGTTGATGTGGCAGCCTATATACCTTTCATCCCGTCTTAATACAAAGTCCACGACTAAGATTAAACACCCTATTCTTAAAAGACCATGTTGTTGCTCTTATATGATCCCTTATTTGTAGGATTTAATGAGACATTAGAGATTTGTAGAATCCTCGTTGGAGTGTGAATGTACTCTTTCACATACCTATACATATTAGGAGACTTGTGCAAGAGCTGGACACTATATTAGTTGAGTGTTTTAGAAGTCTAAAACCATCTTAAACACAATTGCCAAGTGTCAAAATAGCAATATATAACCATTTTAGGTTTTCTGGTTCGTCTGTCTCAACTGACTTGTTCATCGTGATTGAACCCTGTTGGGTCATGACTGAACTTGGTGATTGACTCATTTGTGACTGGACCGCTTCGGTCACAAGCCCCAGTCCTCATTTGCAAGCAGTGGCAATTTTGTAAATATATCTATGGTATATTTTTTGCGTATCTACAGTGAGCAAATGTGAATGTCCAGCATTGCCCTAGCTTCTCAGGATGTGGCCCTGGTTTGGGCCAATCTTAGCCCATGTGTGGCCTTAATGTACATCACCTTGCATCAAAGCACAAAGATCGATTTGAAATATTTATCAAGCTCAAGTGAGAAGATTAGTCACATACATGAAGCTTATTGAAAAATACGATGTTTAATGTATAAAGTTGTAAAATGCATCATATCACATGGGAGGCAAAGGACCTGAAGTAAACATTGGACAAAAACCTAAGCCCAGTCCCAACCCTATCTGCCAACCCGACCCAACCTGAGTCTTTCTATATAGTAGTACATGTTTGTATGTATAATGAGAGGTCACTACCTTGTTAAATGTTACGTGATAGACGGCTGATTGGGGAAAATTTTGTTATTGAGGCCAATGTAAGTTTATTAAGAAATATTATCCACGTGATCATCTGTGCCCAAATCTCATGTTGTTGTTGTATGACGTTCACCATGTGTTGACACGTGGTGTACTGCTGTTTTTTTTTGGTTTTTTAATTGAGCATCATTCTTTACATTTTTAATCCTGTACACACACGTCAGCCTGTGTGCGTGTCACACAGCTGCAACACGGGCTGGGAGCACAGAGGATCCAAACACGAAATTTATACCCTCACCGACGGGATTGGTTTATGAATGCTTTCCTTAACAAACGCTCATCACTGCTCCTTGTCAGAAGCAGACACATCAGCATTGAAAAGTGATTTTCACTTTTTTGGGGGGTTGCATATTCACTTTTCGGCACTGATGTGCCCACCGCCTGACAAGGAGCAGTGGTTAGCATTTGTTAAGGTGAGCATTTTTTATCCATTCACCTCACCGACCTTCGGCTTTTACGTGGTCCAAGACCTAAAACAGCATAATGGCACCATAGAATTAAAGTATAAGCTTACAAAATCCGATACTAACACATTTTTTTTTGTTCTTTGTGTTTATTACCCGCCTCCAAATAAAAATAAATAAATTCTGTGTTATTTGGAGGTAGCATTCCGAGAGGAGACGATGCCTCAACTACATGTTGTTAAACCTAACCTTTTAGGTTGCATATACTGGCAGGTCAATAGCAACAAGAACGGGGCCAGGAGGGGATCCTCTCCTGCCCATAGATTAATCTGTCAAGACATGAAACGTGACACATATCTAAAAAAGATTCACTATGCTGGGGATAAGTGTCCGTCTCCTATCCTAACAGATTAATCTGTGGGCAGGGGATGAGGATTTTTTCTCAGACCTCTCTTTCCATTCTTTGGCCTTAGCCATGTTGTCATGGACAGCCTTATTTCAATGCCCCCGTGCGGCACTTGTGTCGCCCCCACGATACAAATCAACCTATACTAAGTTAGCCACGCCAAGCAACACTACACTAAGCAAACAACACTATACTAGGCAAAGAACACTATGCTAAACAAACAACAGTACAGACAAAACAATGAAATGAAAGCCAAACATATACACAACAGGAATGGAATGAGCTATTGCATTGCATCAAAAGGAAACATTACAACCTAGAGCTAAAGGGGATCATCAGGCATAGTGTGTAGCAACACCGAGCCACGTCAACCAAAGGGGTAAGGTTTTGAGGCTACACTCCTTGAAGACATATCACTCCCCTACAAGGATGCTTTTAAGCCTTTTCCCTGGTGCCAGAAGGGAACATCCATCCCCCCAAAAAATCATACTGGACTATTTACAATAATGCCATTAGGCCATATTTACAACAATGCCGCTAGGCAACAAAAGACCAAAAGACAAAGTGTCACCGGCCATGGCCATACGAACAACGCTGGACAAAATGACAGTGACATCCTCCCCCACTTAATCGGTTGATGCCCTCGTCGACTTCTTCAAGATAGGCTTCGATCTGGTCGGAGAAGGCGAGTAAGGCATTAGCGGGTTCCTAGCTTGCTTCTGAATCTGACAGGCCCTTCCATCTGACTAAGTATTCCATCTGTATTGTCTTTCCAGGAAGGACTTGCATCCGACGCTTAGCCATTATACGGTCAACTTCTCTTGAAGGATTTGTAGTAACATAGACTGTGGGTCGTGTGGGGTTGCTTCGCACTAGATCTTCCTTGTCGGCATGATAAAGCTTTAGAAGGCTGGCATGGAAGACAGGATAAAGCTTAACCCAAGCTGGTAGCTGAACTCTGTAGGAGACTTTTCCCACTCGTGCTATGATAGGAAATGGCCCTTCATATTTGCGAACTAGTCCCTGGTGAACACAACGAAGGTACTAAAGCTTTTCTACCTTTAGCTTCACGAGTACTAAGTCTCCAACTTTGAACTTGTCAAGTTTCCTCTTTAGATCAGCCTATTTCTTCATTCTCTGCGAGGCCTTCTCTAGGTAGACTCAGGCAATGTCTACATTTTTGTGTCAATCTTTAGTGAAGTGACAAGCTTTGGGGCTGTTTCCCTGGTAACCAGTGTCTACAGTGTGCGGCATAAGTGGTTACTGCCCTGTCACAAGCTTAAAGGGGCTCTTATTTGTAAAAGAGCTCTGTTGCAAATTGAAACAGAATTGAGCAATGTCCAGCAAATTCACTAAATTCTTTTGGTTGACACTTACAAAGTGCGCGAGGTATTCCTCCAATAATGCAAATTCACCAAATTCTGGCCATCGGTTTGAGGGTGGTCACTTATTGAGAAGTTTAACTGTGTGCCGAGGAGCTTGAATAACTTAGTCCAAAACTGTCCTGTGAATCTTGGATCTCGGTCATTGACAATGTCTTGGGGCACTCCACAATACTTCACTACATTCTTCATAAACAAGTAGGCCGTCTCTTCCGCCGAGCAATTGATTGCGGCTGGGATGAAGGTAGTATACTTTGAAAATCTGTCTACCACCACCAAGATCGTCTCATACTCCCCCACTTTTGGCAGAGAGGAGATAAAGTTCATAAAGACACATTCCTAGGGCCTTTGAGGTACTGGCAATGGTTCAAGCAACCTAAAAGGCTTATCTCTCTCAACCTTATCCTGTTGGCATATGAGACATGTCTTGACATACTCCATCACATCGTCTCGCATGCATGGCCAGAAATACCCCTGCTCTAGCAATGCGAAGGTTCGGTGCCATCCTTGTTGGCCTGCCCATAGAGTGTCATGGCACTCCCTCATCAATTCTCTTCTCAGTTCCCTGGACCTTGGAACATATAGCCTACCTCCCTTGGTATATAGAAGCCCGTCCTTGGTCCACAATTTGCGTGTTTTACCGCTCTCTACTAGTGGCCATAATACTTTAGCATGAGGATCTGTCTTGAGTCTCTCTCGAACCCGGTCCAACAAGGTGCTCTTCAGTTGAGAAACACTCTACTGTCCTTGTTAAGTAAATGCCACGAGTTTTGCCGTGCTTCTCAGGACATCTGTAACTGTGTTGGTTCATCCTGGCTTATACTCAAGAGCCAAGTCAAACTCTAATAAGAATTTTTGCCAACGAGCCTACTTGGAAGTCAGTTTCTTCTAGGTCATGAAGTGGGACACTGCAACATTGTCTGTCTTCATAACAAATCTGGACCCACGCAGGTAATGTCTCCATACTCGCAGGCAATGTACCACAGCTAGCAACTCCTTTTCTTGGGTTATATAGCACCTCTTTGTCTCAGATAACTTCCTGCTCTCAAAAGCCACGGGGTGATTATCCTGCATCAACACACCTCCAAGAGCATAATCAGAAGCATCAATTTGAACTTCAAAAGTTTTAGTTAAGTTAGGCAGTGCTAGTACTGGGTTGAAGGCCACAATAAGCTTCAGTCCTTCGAATGCTTGGTGGCAAGTGTCTGACCATGCCCATGCCCATGGTCGGTCTTTCTTTAACAAGTCAGTAAGTGGTGTGGCCTTCCCTGAGTACCCCGCAATGAAACGGCGGTAGTAATGGCTAATCCCAAGAACAATAGCAACTCACTCACTCTGGTCGGCGGCTTCCACTCTTGGATGGCCCTGACCTTCTCCATGTCCATTTTAACTTGTCCCTTGCCAACAACATGGCCTAGAAACCCAATATTTTCTTGTGCAAATGACCATTTTTCTTTCTTTATATATAGATGGTTCTTTCTTAAGATGCTGAAGACAGTGTAGAGATGCTCCACATGCTCCTCCAAGGTTGAACTATACACAACAATATCATCAAGGTACACCACCACAAACTTGTCAAGGCAGTCATGGAAGATCTCGTTCATCAGGGTGCAAAATGTGGCTGATGTATTGGCCAGCCCAAATGGCATGACAAGGAACTCAAACGCGTCATATCTCGTGATGCAAGTAGTCTTTGGCTTGTCACCTTCCGCAATGTGAAACCTGGTAGTATCTTGACCTCAAGTCCAACTTTGAGAAGTATTTGGCCCCTCCAAACTGGTCAAACAGGTCAACAATCAAAGGGATGGGGTAAGTGTTCCTCACTGTCACCTTTAAAGCCCAGTAGTCTACACAGTCTCAGGCTCCCATCATGTTTCTTCTAAAATAGCACAGGCGCCCCATAAGGTGCCTTGGAGGGTCACACGAATCCCGCTTCTAATAACCCATCTAATTGTTTCCGAAGCTCAGCTAGCTCCAGAGGAGCCAATCGGTAAAGGGCCTTATCAGGTGTCATCGTCCCAAGGATGATCTCTATTTGATGATCAATGGCTCGTCGTGGGGGTAAGTTCTTCGGGAGTTCCTCGGGCATCATGTCCTTGAACTCTTCGAAGACCTTGCACACCACCTTAGGCACAGGGTCTTGGGCAGGCTCTTTGGTCTCTACCTTTAGTGCTGCCAAATAGGTCATTTCCCCCTTTCTCAAGCCCTTATTCAATTGTAGGGCAGAGATCAACTTCTCGCCGTCTCTCTTAGAAACAACAGGGATCATGCATAGAGTCTCCCCGAACATGTAAAGAGACTCTAGGTAAGGCATGGGCACGACCTTGTTGTCTTGTAGGAACTCTATCCCTAAGATAACTTGAAAATCGTCCATCGGGATTGCCATTAAATTGGTCTTCCCTGTCCATGCTCCCAACTCAATAGGAACTGACTTAGTTGTGCCATGTACTGAGCGGGCTGCCGAGTTGACAGCCTTAATGCGGCTTGTGTCTTTCTCTAACTTCAAGCCTAGTTGCCTTGCTTCGGACTTGGTGACAAAGTTATGGGTTGCTCCCGTGTCAATCATGGTCCGGGTGTCCCTCCCATTTACCTTCACATCAACAAATATGAGACCTCTGGATGTGGTCTTCTTGTCATCTACTTGGCCCTTCAGGGCATTCAACAGTCGAAGAGCTCCCATCCTTGGTTCCTCTCCTTCCTCTGCTTCCCCTGAGGCCTCACCCGGGGTTGGGTTTGCTTGCAAGGCATTGAGGGCCTGCTTCTGTGGGCAATCTGATACTCGGTTTGGCCCTCCACATAAGAAACACCTAATGATCTTGGGGCCCGTCGTGGCCGGCGTCGAGCCCTTTGATGAGGACTGTTGCTATAGGACTTCCCATCCCCTGTGTCCTTGCCCTTGTTGTTGTAATTGGCTTTGGCAAACTTGTTACCCCCATGGGTAGACACTTTCTTCTTGTCAGGGGCATTAGTGCTGTAGTCATTCAATCGCTCAGTCGCGGCATGTGCCGAACCCAAGTCTTGCACCCACTGGCGCTGCAACTCAGTTTGTGCCCAAGGCTTGAGACCTTCTAGGAAGTATAACAACTTGTCCTTCTCAGACATGTCATGGATGTCAAGCATGAAGGCTGAAAACTGCTTGACATACTCTCGCACCGTGTCAGTGTGTTGCAACCGGTGTAGGTTTCTACGGGCTATGTACTCCACATTCTCAAGGAGAAACTGGTTCTTGAGCTCTCTCTTCAAGTCCTCCCATGTGTCAATTGTGCACCGCCTATTCTGAATGTCATCATATCTAGTGCGCCACCACAACTTGGCATCACCAGATAGGTCAAAGAGGAAATTCTCTAGCTCTTTGGCATCACGTGCACCTCCATAAGCTCTAGGTTCAGGAACTCGAACTCTTGTTGGGGCCTCAGTCCCACCCATGTTCCCCGTGCTAACAGCTCTCATAAGCAAGTTGACCCGGGCATTCAAATCCTCCACTTGAGCCCGAATGGCTTCCACGATGCCTCGCACATCCTCATCGAGCATCTCGACCACTCCCACAAGCTGATGTTGCCCATCCTGTAGGACATCCACCCACTGACTCAACTGGTCAAGCCTAGCAAGCGCCTCACTCATGCGCTCTGCCCGTGCATCTAGCACATCCAATCTTTCCTTTGTGGTAGTGTTCTTAACCATGGTGTCTTGCCCTACTCAAGCCTAACTCTGATACCAATTGTCACGGACAGCTTTAGTTCAACGCCCCCGTGGGCACTTATGTCGCCCCTGCGGCACTTATGTCAGCCTATGCCAAGCTAGCCACACCAGGCAACACTACACTAAGCAGCAACACTATGCTATGCAAACACTATACTAAGCAAGCAGTAGCAAAGACAGAGCATTGAAAGGAAAGCCAAGCACACACACAACAAGAAAGAAATGAGCTATTTCATTGCATCAAAAGGAAACATTTTAACCTAAAGCTAAAGGGGATCACCAGGCACAGTGTGTAGCAACACCGAGCCACATCAACCATAGGGGCAAGGCTTTGAGGCTACATTCCTTGAAAACCTGTCACTCTCTTACAAGTATGCTTTTAAGCCTTTCCCCTAGTGCTACAAGGAAACATCCACCCAAAAAAAAAAAATCATACTAGATTATTTACAATAATGTCATCAGGCCACAAAAGAGCAAAAAGGCTAAGTGTCATAGGCCATGACCATGTGAACAGCACTGGACAAAATGGTCGTGACAGTACAACTAGTAAGGAGAGCAGTCAACATCACATAACTGTGGCGTGTGATTCAACCTTGCCCTCTCTCTTAAAAAGGGTCATGCTACCAGGCATTAGATCTTTGTAAGTATAGCCATCAAATGGAATTGTTTTTTTTTTTTTTAAATTATTTACTAACAAAAATGGGAAGAGTTTTTAGGAGATCTCATTCTTTATAGGATTTTTCTCTACAGCCCTTCTACTGCAAATGCTTTCTAACACCCGTGAATTGGTTGTTATAAGAAGGTTATCATAATGTGACGTCTATTTGGGTGGGGCGAGAGGATTATCTGCAATAACAGTATAGAGAAAGGAAGATAGCATTCCAAGAGGACTTCATAAAAGAATCAATAATATACCTCCTATAGGCCCATCATGCAGACAAGATGAGGAGACTGCTGCATTGTCTGGTTCTGTGTCCCACTGCTTCCTCTATTTTGGATTCGATGCATGTCTTTTTTTAAAACTGGTTTAACTATTGGATTCCTCATTTGGGAGGGCCCAAGCAAAGAAATTGTGTGCTGATTAGAAACATTTCAATCTTATGCTAGTTCATTTGGATTATTAGAAACAACATGATTTTCAACAGAGTGCAGTTTAACCGAATTAAAGTTCAATGGTGTTTAAACAGGCTTTGCAGGGACCTGGAGAGGAGTCAGAAGAAGAGTGATCAAGCCCAAAAACCTTTTTTGACCCGAAACTGTTTTTTTTGGTTCATGAACATCTACAGGAAGGATATCTTCAGGTCAATGTGGATGCGGCATCGCCTTTAGACAGGACGGCCTCAGGGATGGGTGTAGTTTCTATAAACCCGCAAGGGAGATGGCTGGGAGCAGTTAGTGTGAAGATGACGTAACAGCCTCCTTTGGAGGCAGAGATGGCAGCTATTGTGTGGGGATTTCGATTAGCTGGCTAGACTCGGCTAAAAAGGTGTTTATTCTCTCAGATTCATTAAAAACAGTCACCATAGTCAATGGCAGTTTTATATCCTGCCCCTGGTTCCTCCGTAATGTCTTTCTAGAATGCAGACAGTTAATGTCCTCTAATGTTGTTCTTATTTTGCATGTAAAAAACAACTTATGATAGGGCGGGCGCAACGGGGGATTAGAGACCCTACAACAATGTGGGATTTTCCCAGATGGACCCTCCCGAGGAATCATCTGGTTCTTGTCCTCCCCTTTCCTTTTAATGCATTGCTTTATTACCAAAAAAAAAAAATCAATAAATTTATGAACCCCCCCCCCCCCCCCCAATACTTTTCCCAACTCTTTATTGATCATTGCAGGGAGTGTTGCATGACCATCCTTAAAAGAGGATTTGTGCTTGGTTGGGCTGGAGAGGGCGAGGTAACCCTCAAGATTGGCCACTTTTCTGGTGTTCCAGTCCAAGTCAATATTATACCCGACCATTTTATTGGATCGTTCCCATTGAAGCCACCTTAGAGCTAAGAAACAGGGTACATGATAGAATATGTGTACACTTTTGGATCTCTTGCCCTCCTTGGTTGGATCTCAGTATAAACTATATGATGTATTCCAATCAAAATGTTTCCTTAACTAGCTCCATTGCCAAAAAAAAAATACATACTTGTAATTTGGTCCTCTATCCCAACCGACCTTTATTTATGTTGCATGGCTGCATGCATAGGCATTTTTCAATGTAAAGGTAAAATGGTCAATTTACTAAAGAAAGAAAGACATGAGAAAAAAGAAAAAGAAAAGGGTGAATTGTAGTTTCATGGAAAACCAGGGATTCCTTCTTAGACCAAACAAGTGATGGAATGAAGGGATTGATGAGTTATAACAATGGTTCTCCAGGAAAGAGCTTTGCAGTTGAATTTTCTGACCGCATTCTGTAGTTGATTGCATTGACATCTACCTCTTCGGCTTAAGGTGCAGGTCCTCAGTCTATGACCTTAGTGATCCTAGCCAAAAAATAAAAATAGAAAAAATCTCTCTTCCTGATAATTGACAAAACACATGAGAAAAATAGAGTGAAGACAGTATCTTTGTTCAGTCTCCTCAACCCGAAGGAAACTAGCTAGACACTCGAATTACCTTCAAATCTTTACCAAAACAGAAGGTCATACATCAACGAATCCCAAACCCACTAATGAATAAGCCTTCTCTACACCAAAAAGTTGACCGGATACTTCTTTGGGTATTATTATATTCACCTATATGTTGCATGTTTAAGTGATACAAATATTACTAACGAATTCCCCCAACTTTGATTCTATTTTGCAAATCAAAATTAAAATAAAGGATGTCATTTTTATAACAGTTACAACTGTTATGTAGAATGCTTGTCATCTGTAAGAGGGGTCTCTTTTGTGCAAAATGCAAAAAGAGTAAAATGATGGATTAGACCTAGATGCCCCTGTCTTTGATAGTGATGATGTGATATGCCTATTGATGAGTATCATGGAGCCATGTGCTTTTGAGTTAAGGGCATATCTCTCTATATATAGAGGAAATGCTATTCTACCCATTTTTGGGGGGGACAAGAAGTAACATCCCAATTAGTTATGTGAATGCTTTTAAAATGATGGTAAATTTGTCATGACAAGGCATATTCTTCCTCCATTTCTTTATCCATGA
>JAOXJP010171051.1:16012-26692 GCA_025762735.1 Platanus orientalis
GATTCCCACACCAATGTCTCAACAGTCTTCTTCTTTCATGGAAAGGTTTTCTCTAAATATCTGTCTCTCACTAATCAAGTGCTCACATATTTGAATGTTTTTTCTCTCATCCCTTAATCATCTCCCCTCTCAAACTCTACAACATCTTCTCTTTTTATGAAATTACAACTTCTAATTTGACACACGATGATGGTGGAACTAGAAGATGCTATTTTATGTCATAACCGGATAACGAGGAGAGTGCTCACAAGTGATATGATGGAGAGTGGCTCACTAGATGTGGATGAAGTGAGAACATGGACAAGGGCATTGAATCGAAGTAAAAAGAATACACAATAAAGATATAGGAATAGAAAATAGATGTCGAGAAATCCTCCTTCTTCTTCTCACACACACTTCAATTTCATAATCTAAGAGCATTCGCATCTAGTTATGTACAATAGCTTTTTATCTAAAATAGAGAGTGAAAAAGGGTGAAATTCACTAAAAACTCCTTACATCTAGTTATGCATTTTGGCTAAAAATATACATAATGCTATAGTCACTCGCTACTTTTAGCAAGTGACTGTAGCAAAATGTATATTTTGTTCCAAAATGCATAACCGGATGTAAGGCACTTTTAGTGAATTTCACCCTTTTTACTCTCTACTTTAGAGAAAAAGCTATTGTAAAGAAGCGGATGCGAATGTTCTTAGTTAGTCATAAATGCTATCATTATATTTATCAAAAAATAAAAATAAATGTTATCACTATGTGTCTCACTTGATTGTATCCTCTTACATTTGATTTGATGGGCTTCATGTTAGTATCAATGCATTCAAATGTCTTGGTTGAGACTTTTATACTATTATTAGTTGAAAAGTTAGAAGAGGAATTATGAGCGTTTGGTTTGGTGTGAGTATGAGCTATTACCTTCTGTTTGGTTTTAAGTACGAGCTTTACATGGTTGCACAAATGAGTTTTATTACATGGATATTTTTTTGCATTGTATTACCTATTATTCTATATATGCATGAATTTTGAAGTACTGTTCTGATTCCGAAGATCTTGTTTTGGACCTAATCACCAGGTGACATTAATAGTGAAGATGACACTAATTTCCTTCCAACCCTTGATGCTCTAAGGGATTTTTACAGGCCAACCCTTGATGCCCTAGAGGATTTTTACTGGCTAACCCTTAACACCTTGGGGGATTTTTGTGGGTTATATTGGTCTTGTGACTCATTTTAGGTAACTAATCACTAGGTCATATTAATAGGTGAAGATGACACTAGTTGCCCATTACCCTTGATGCCTTGGGGGATTTTTGCTGGCTAACCTTTGATGCCCTAGATGATTTGTGTGGGCTACACTGGTCTTATGACCCATTTCTGGACCCAACCACAGGGTGTCATTAATAGGTAAAGACAACACTAGTTTTCCACAATTTATGTTTGAAATTTTAGTTTTGTCAAGGACCCTACATGGGTAACATGAGATTTCCGTTTTGTAAAGACCCTACATGGGTTACATGATTTCATTTTTGTTAGAGGCCCTATGTGGGTTAATCCATTGGATATATTACAAGGTGTTTTGACGAGATTTAGTTCAGAAACTCTACATGGGTTGAGTTGTTTTGATCTGATGTGTGTTTTATTGAAAACCCTTCATGGGATTACATGAGTTTGAGAGCTACATTAGGCTTCCATGAGCATGCATCTGTTTTGATATCTATTAGCTAAGACAACTTATTTGAGAAGTGTTAAGGCCTATTTATTTATGAGTATTTTTTAAGTAGACATTAACATTATATGTTGCACTTTTCTTATGAGCCACACTTTGTTGATTTTAGTTATAGACTCTTGTTGATTTGGCTTATTACTTATGCACCTTTATTAAATTCTGATTATTGTTGTAGTTAGTTCAATTCTTATATATTCATATATTCTAATTCGGTATCATTTCATACTCGTAACACCCGATTTATTCCTTGGGAAATTATTTATGTTCTTTATTTCTAGCACACTTCATGTATGACACAAGGATTATTAAGTTATAACTTATATGAGATATTTGTGGTTTCATTGGAGACTATTTTGTTATTGGCTTGTTTAGTTGCCCCATATGATGATATTGTTCATTTTGGAGAATGCAGTTCTATATGGATATTAGTGATATTAGTTATGTTTCTACTGTAAATATTTTGATAAGTGAGGATATTTAAATAGGATAAAAGAATGAAAAATAAATAAATAAATATATATATATATATATATATATATATATTGCAATTAGGTAAGTTAAGTTAGAGCTCATTCCATAAGGAAAGAACAATGTCACACTCTGAGATCCATGACACTATGCACGTGCGTTTCCTATATTATACTTGATTTTCACATACAGATTTCGGGGCGTGACAGTACAACCAAGGCATACTTGTTGTTTTTATTGGGTTGTACGCTCTTCTGTGACAAGTCCGCCACACAGGTGCTCGTGAAATATCTGAGGCTATTACATGATTTAGGGACACTGCAGGATTATGTATGGGGTGCTACAACCCTAGCCTACCTATATCACTATCTAGGGACTATGAGTAGGGTTGATGTTCAATAGATGGCAAGGTACGTGACACTACTAGATGGCTAGATATACAAGCATTTTCTTTGCTTTACACCTCATCGTAATTTATATTACAGAGGGGACGAGCCGCAGGTATACCGATGGATTCCTTAAAGAGAGTCTAGGCCTTGGGGGACAATCTGTAGGACTTGTGGGAGGCTATTGATGCATTAGGCATCAATGATGTATTCCATTAAACTTACGTTTGCTTACTTAAGTTACGTAGATCTTTACTTAAGTCATGTAGATCTAACTATTAGTTTGATTACTTAATTGACGTTCATTTTCACTTATTTTTGCAGGTAAACTGGACACCGTATGCCAACTGTCGGGCTCACCATCTATTTCTCGATATTGCATTATACCATGGCTTGCTAAAGTGCCTTAATGTTGTAGAGCCTTATCCTCCAGATAGGGTGCTAAGGTAATTCGATTAGGTCCAATACGTTCCTTCCGCTATATTAGCTCTAAATCGAGCAATCTAGGGTGTCGTATCTGCGTAGTATCGGGCAAACTATGATTACATTGATCAGATTTGGCAAAGGTGAAGTAGTCACGTGCTATGCATAGTAGATCAATTCATGCCAGTTTCTTATCCTAGGGATTGTACCTTGAATTACATGTAGTGGTATGCATGTGTGTCCCACCAATCCGTGCAAAACCCCGAGCATCGACCCACCTATGCAGGCCAACCCTCCTCCTAGAGAAGTGCACCCTTGGTGTTCACTTATTAGGCATCTCATTTCATTCACTCATATCTTGTTATGATTTATTTTTTTCACTTTAATATGCATCAATCTTATGCATGTGTGTTTGTTGTTTAAATACAAGAACGTGTTGGGCATGCATTAGGCCTTATCCGACCTGTCGTTGTGCGTGGTCCCAATGGGAATCCAGCAGACATTTACGCTATGCTCCATCAGGTTCAGCACTTGTTGGGGGAAATTCATATCGATCCAACGTATGCCCCCACTACTCCTGATGCTCCCACTACTCCTAGTGCTCGCACTGCTGTCAAATTCTTTCACAAACACCATAGGAACAAGTCATAGAGAGGAGAGAGGGAGAAAGAGAGAGAGAGAGAAGGAAATGACATATTTTTATTTTATTTCATGAGACATTATATTTATACAGGGGATGACTTTGTTTACTTTGACATATTTTATTCCATTTATATGATTTATGAATCAGTTATGTTTATCATCCAATAGTTTTGTGAAATAATTTTTTTGATGAATAATAAGAACTTTAAAAAAAAAAACTAAAATATACATTAATACAATACAAAGCCGTCATTGAATACATCAATTATCTCTTGTGTGGCTACATCCGAACAATGCCTTTGAATTCTAGTAGCTGAGGTTGATATGTTGGAAGCTCTCATCCTGCTGCACCGGCACATTGATACCGATACCAGTTCATCGCTATAGGTGGAATATGATGACCTGACAATAAGAAGACCTCCAAAAATATGATAACATTATATAACGTTTAAAACAATTGGAATAACAACATAATGAATGGGTAACAAAAAATACCTAAATGAAATGATTTCTTTTAACAAACCGGATAACAATTTCTCTCTGAATAACCGCAGGCAATGGATTTGATCTAATTGACAGGAATGTTAGGCCCTATTGCATACTCAAGTAATATAAGACAACATTGTAGCGCGATGCTATGAGATATTTGTAATCCGGCATGGTCATCTAATATGAATATCCAAAACAGTCATGAAAACATGATAATATACGTATCATCTCATCAACTCGCTCATGAGTCTTTTACATCCGCCCATAATATTGCCCATGACTATGCAACTCGTTTAAAAAATCTATTTTTTGATGTCGCCAACCATCTTTGCCGAATCCCAACAATCTAGCAATTGTCCTGAATCCACAATTTTCATCCACCGCCACATCTTTAACATATCAAATATAAGGTCGTAACCCTGTTAAAAATGCCTCAATGTATGATGTCAGCATCGACTTGTGTTTTGTCACTGAACGAGTTCGAAATACATACAAAATAAAAAAGAAAACATAATCTATTAAATAAACGAACACATCATCATTTACATTATTATAAATATATTAATTACATTTTCTTTTGGTTTCCTTTTAGGTTTTAGTTGCCAGGATTACAACGGAGTAGTAATCGTAGCTTTAGTTCTAGGTAGATAATTATTATCTTGCACTGAAGATAAAATTTTGAATGCAGACTATTCACGCCATTCAAATGTATCAATCTTCCTGTGCGAGCGACCTCATGTTGTTGACTTCACCTCCGATTCCATTATGTGTGAATTAGTCGGCACTACTATCTCTCTCAACTTCTTCAGCATTTGTAACTTAGTTGTAGAATCATGTTCATTAACCTTTCACACGAACATCTCCACATCATCAATACAATTCAACTCCTAGCATGACTGGATTGAGGTACTTAGCATGTCAAGCTCATGCCAATGCAAATGTATAGAATCAAGGAGAATTGAACGACTTTACCTCGTGTAGTCTACAATGTCATGGGCGCATGATAATCCATGTGTGCGTTGACAAAGCACAACCACATGCAACATCATAAACACCAAATTATCTTCATCGCCTTTATGGAAATGTTGCATCAAAGCTCTTTAAATTTGGAAGACTTGAAGTTGTATTTGACGATTGTTTTACTCTTCTTGAAATATGTTTTTATGTTTGTATGTTATAACTCAAACAACATATGTATACTTGTCCAAGAAAACTCAAAACCCCCTTTACTCGATCCGAGTTGCCTCTTTAGCTTTGCATGCGCACTCTCAACCTTATTTATCGTAGTAGTCCCAAAATGAATCCATCTATCTGTCCAAACAATCACAATTCTATTTATATATAGGTCTAGCCAACTGCTTCACACATATTTGAGTGTATCCAGACACGTGTTGAATTCTTTATTTAATAATGTGAGATGTTAATGGTAATCTTCTTCTGTCGATGACAACACTGATAGGTTCCAACTCATGATGAACCTGTCTCACTTCTCTTTTGTCAACATCTTCTTTCTCAAAAACATTTCTACTGATGTGACATCTATATAATAAATGTATACCATTAGGAAACACTATAGAGATTACATTCATTATAGCCAACTCCTTGTTTGTCACAGTAACATGAGGAAGAACACTATCATCCATCAAACCATGCAATATACTCAGTGTCTATGCGAAGTTATATTCTCTCATATTGGAGATATGCAAAAGCTTCAAAGAATGTCATATTAGTATATGTTAATCCAACAATCTCCAAAAGAGGCATACACAACCTATTTGTCTTGTAGGTGCAATCCATGATCAAAACATGCGGAAATGCATACAACAAGTCCAAACTAGTCAGGTGTTTCCAAAACAAATCAGTCACAGTCTTGATATCATCGATTTTCCTATGCCACTTGATGTATCTATGTTCTGCCAATTGTCTCAGTAGTTGCTGCATTTGAGATCTCTCACCCTTCTCCGTCATTCTATCTTTATAGCGTGCATTGTACATTGTCTTCATTGTGGTAACATTTAAGGGCTCTTTTTGTTTCAGTGCAGCTAAAATGTCCTTTGATTGTACCATACTCTTAGACATGTCAACCAACATCAAAGTCTCTTCTTCCAATTGTCTTCCGGCATATGAATGTCCTTCAAGATGACCTACAGTCGGATGATTATGCACACCACATACTACTAACAAAATCCAGTCATCATCAATGGGTAGTTTTTTGCTCTTCAATTCAAACGTACATCCACATTTCTTGGTGTACCTAGCACCACATTTTTTCCTTGCATGACATCTTTACATTTTTTATACTCTCTGTACTGCCCACTCCTCTCATATGCAAGGGTAATTCTTGGTTTCCTTGAGGAACCACTAAAATATGACTTCTTAATGACAATGACGAAACCATTTCTCCACTCAATATTGGTTGTCCACTTACATAATGTTGCTCAGCTCTTAAATATCTATACATAAAACAAAACAAAAAAATTGAAGCACAATAACTCAAATAATCTTCAAACAATAACTCAAAAACAATTCAAACAACTTTACCTCATGCGTGGTAAACTCGCTAGTATAATCCATTACCATTTTGGTGAAAAATTTGTTGAATTGGGTTGAAACATTACCTGCCAATTGGAACATTACAAAAAATAGGTCAATATAAGCATTCGTAAAAAAAAAAAAGGTCTGTTCAACCACCCATGACCGAACAAAACCCTTTTGTTCGACCCTATGTGGTCGAACTGAACACGAAAAAGAAGCTTCGAAATAAAAAATACGTATCGTAGAGTGATTTTCTTCCTCTAATTTAACTCTTTAATGATCCATTGAGTGATTACTATGCTTTAAAATAACGAGTTTTTTTAAGAGAGAGAGAGAGAGAGAGAGAGAGAGAGAGAGAGAGAGAGAAGGGTTTGTGATGCAGACAATCAAACAAAACTTATGTATGTAGCCCCACATAAGAGGGCACGGTTTAGATATACATGTTATGTGGGGTTGATTAGAATTATTTAGGGGGGTTAATTTTGTAATAAGGCCAATAGTATCATGGTTAGTTTATCTTTTTTTTTAGGTTTTTAGTTATTATCCCATTTTTCACTTTGGACCCAATTTTTCTATGGGTGAAACTTGACTTTTTGGCTTGATTTTGGTATAGTTAGATAGATTATCTAGTTACCTTTCTAATGAGACTAAGTTTGCACAAATCCAAGGTGATTTGGAAAAGTTTTGACCAAATTACTGAGGGGTGGTCACTAAAAATGGGAATAATGTTTTTAGAAGTCTTTAAACTTTTAAGAAAATAAGTTTCTAGGAAGTTTTATGTTTTTAGAAAACTTCGCTAGCAAGTTTAGAATTTTAGAAAGTTTCTAATTTTGGTAAGTTTTCAATTGCTTAAGGTTGTAAGCCTATTTAAAGGCAACCCTTCCCTCATAATTTGATAGTGAAGCATATAGAATTGTTTTGAAGATTTGGGTGTTTCCAAGGTGTGGTTGTACCCATGTTTTCTTTCTCCAAGGGTTGATGCCACTCATGGCTCCCCTCTCTTTTTATTTCATAGGTGTAGCCACAAACTCTCTTTTCTCCTTCAAGGTAAATTTTCATTCTTTTTCTTTCTTTTTAATTTTATCTTTCTTTCTATATTACTATCTTCTCATTCTTTCTGTCATATTCTTCTTTCTTCTTCTTCTACTTCTACTTCCTTTTCTTGGAACCTCCATTAAAGCACCTTTACTTTTTATGAAATTCTTTGATTTGACTTATTAAATCTTATCGGAATTTCATAAAATTTTGACTGTATAATTCTGTCACACGTCAGAAATGAGCATAAAAATTTCAGAATTTTTTGATGCGTCAGAGGGGTATTTTAGTATTTTTATCTAAAATAACAAAAGTACCATTTTGAGTTATTTTCTTCTATTTTCTCCTATTTTTCTGTTCTAACTCTTTAATTTTTTTTTTCTGTGATTTAATTCTCTGATTTATAATTTTTGTGGTTACTTGAAGTACTAAATTTAGTTCTTGAAAACTATTGCTTCCGTACTTTAAATCTAACCATTATTTGAGGGCTTTGGAATTACTCTATATCAATTTTTGGTATCTTCTCCGTTGTGCTGCATCAATTTGGTCTTGGAGAAAAGAAGGGTTCATTGGGTGAGAGTTTGATTAAGGAGGTAGGGGTTTGAGGGGGTCAGAGGGGGTGGGGTATTTGGGTTAGAAGGGTAATTTTAATTAAGGGTATTTGTTGGAATTTTGAAAATTTTTAAAACTGGGGTGTGAAGAGAAATTACCATGTAGTGTATAATGACCGAAATATCCTAACCAAAGGACCTCTACCAACGAATTGTGTATACAACCTTCATTAACTAAGTATAATGACCAAACCCTACATTAAGTTGCACACATCTCAATATAAAGGAGCTTAAAAGCAACAAAACACATCTTATTTTGACCAAAGACATGAAAGAAACACATGAAATTTATTAAGACATAAAAGAAACACATTCAATGTTATTGAAACAACCGTTATTTCTGTACAAAACAAAAGTACAAAGGTATACATGAAAAACCGGATGTACATTCAATATTCTTTAATGAATCATCTATTGGACCCTTTAGTAGATGGCAACTTCCTCTTCTTATTGGGAGTACCTGTCTCTGTTTTTTTTTTAAAATTTTTTAAGAGGTAAAGGCATACTTTATTGAAAGAGAAGCAAGGAAAAAAAAACAAAACACATCACCAATAAGGTGAAAGAAAATGAGAAGACAAAAGAAGAAAACAAAATTACATGTCCTCACTCCAAATGGAATACCAAACAATCTCCTCAAATTCAGCCCCAATGGACCAACCAATCAAAGAACAATTTATAGATATACAAAATCAGCTCCGCTTCCGAAAGCTCTTTACCCTTAAAGATACGAGCATCCCTTTCCTTCCAAATACCCCAGCAAATGGCACCCATGAGGGCTTGCCAAATGAGAAGAGGCATCCTATCAACACCATTGATCCACCAACCCTGAATCAAATCCTAAAAATGATCAGGGAAGACCCAAAGAATCTGAAGGTGAGAAAGGAAAAAGCCCCAAACCTTGTTTGCCACAGGACAATGCACAAAAAGATGGTTGACTGACTCCCCCTCATTCCTACACATAACATAGAAGTTTGTCAAGCTCCATCCTCTACTTTGAAGATGATTGAGGGTGAGAATTTTATCCAGATACGCATTCCAGATAAAGAAAGAAACTTTGGATGGGATACCCGTATTCCATATCTTTCTAAAGGGAAAATGAAAGACCATCGCCCAATTGAAAAACACCTTATAACACGACTTAGAGGAAAAAATATCATTCTTAGATGGTTTCCAAACCATACTATCATTCCTATTCAAAACCGGCTTGTATCCCTCTAAATGGCTCAAAAGATTACCAAACTCCCGTATCTCCCAATCATAAAGATTTCTACGCATCTTAGGGCACCAAACATTCGACTCAAAGTCAAAACAACTAAAGACCGAACCCCACTTGTCCTCAACCAAAGAAAACATAGATGCAAACCTATCCTTAAGGAGGCGCTCCCCAGCCCAAGGATCTTGCCAAAAACTAATCTCATGACCCGAGTCTAAGTGAAATCTGATAAACCTCCAAAATATCTCCTTGCCCTTGAGAATGGACTTCCAAATACCACACCCATGCCTCCCACGGGGGTTTTTGAAGCCCAAACAGACTACTACCCGAACTGCACGACTACCACCCTACGCCATAGCCTATCCCTCTCACGCCCAAATCTCCAAAGCCACTTGGCCAACAAAGCATAGTTGTGTTGTCTTACCCTTCTAATGCCTAACATGCCATTACAAATAGGCTTACAAATACCATTCCAATCCACTAGGTGATAATGATGGTGCTTAGGGTAATCATTCCATAAAAAATTCCTCATCATTCTCTCAATCCTATTTGCCACAGATTCCAGGATGGTAAACAAAGATAGGAAATAATTTGGCATAGAGGCAATGACAGTTTTAATAAGAGTTAATCGACCCCCTTTAGAGAGTAACACAACTTTCCAAGAATCCAATCTTCCTTCAATTCTCTCAATAACCATGTTCCAAATTTGCCTAGATTTGAAAGGAGCCCTTAACGACATCCCAAGATATGAGGAGGGCAGAGTCCCAATCTTGCATCCCAAAATCCAAGCCAATGAATCCAACTCCTGAACCTCTCCCACACTAAACATTTCACTCTTCACCAAGTTGATAGGTAACCCCATCACCATCTCAAAAACACCCAAAATCCATCTCAAAAAACCAATTTGTCTCATATCCGCATTACAAAATATCATTATGTCATCAGCAAATTGCAAATAAGATATAGACATGTTCCCAGAGCCCACCTTGAAACCTGAAATATTGTGCATCTCGACTCTAAAAATCATTTTACTAAGAACATCAATGACTGTGATGAACATGTTAGAAATATGTGTCCTAACAAAGCCATTCACATAAAATATAAGCATGATTAATTAATTATTTAATTAATAATAATTAATATTCTATCATCACAT
>JAOXJP010171052.1:0-12672 GCA_025762735.1 Platanus orientalis
ACTGTTTCTAGGTTACTATCAAAAGACTTTTGTAACTGTACATCCTTTGTTTGTTGATTTGCTACTAAACACAACCATGATTCCATGAAGGATGGTATGTGTTTTTTGTTTTTGCTTAATATGTCGAGAAAACATCTATAATCTATATACATTTTTTTTTATTTATAGTTTTCTTCTTTTCAATTCTCTGTAGTATGTTTTTTTTTTACATTATTTGAAAATTTATTTTTGACATTCTATATCCTGACTTTTGGATTTTTATGTATTGGTTTTTTCTTTATGTTTTATGTCTCATTGCTACGGTTTATTTCTTCTGTTAACTCGGGTGACCACTCGTACAATTTTTTATTCTTTTTTTTTTTACTTTGATTTTAGAAGCTCACATTGACACATCTCTACCTTCCTCCCTATCTCCCACACGATCCATAGTTTTTGCTTCAAATTTTCAATTCTGTTTTTTATATTTTTATTTGTAATTAATTAATTTTATGTGATGCTCGTGCTTGCACAGGCTCACTCGCTAGTATAAAAAGGAAGTAAAGGGTCTGGCTACATGATTTCTTTTGTGGTTTTTTGAATTTTTTCGTTAGATTTTTTTATTTCTGGCACATTTAGATTTTTTCTATTTTTTAATTTGAAGACAATTGTGCCTCTTCTTCCGTTAAACAGATTTTTTTATTGTTTTTTTTCATTCCGGACTATTCTTTCCAAATCGATCGCCTCTTCCTCTATTCACCTTTTCCCCAAACCCTCATTCCCTAATGACTCCCTCTTCTGCCTCTTCTTTTTCTTCTAAACTCTTCCCTATCTATACTTCCTTGCGATTCATCTTTCACTGCGCTTTCACCTCCCCTTCAAAATCTAACCCTTAGATAGTTGCTTTAACAGACTTTCTGTCTCTTCGTATCCCTTACCTATTCCTCGCTCTTCCCCCTCTTCATTTCACTCTCCCTCTTCATTTCACTCACCCTATTTGCTAGAAAATCCCATCATCGGCTCATGCTCACCGGATCTGTATGCCCAGTAAAAAAAAAAAAAAAAAATTGGCGATAATCAAGTATGTCTCGCTTTTGCCATTAATCGCCCTCATTGGTAGAAAAAGTCTTTCATCAGCACATAGAGAACCTGAAGCCCTCTCATCCTTTCTCAGAGTAGAAATTATTTCTCTTTTTTTTTTTTTCAGTTTAATCTCCTCTCTTCAGCTTTTAAACTTCAATCACTTAGTGGATTTAGGACTTCTATCATTGAGGCTTTGTCTTACTCGATTCTTTTACTCTTTCTTCTGAATCTTCCACTCTTCCTTAACTCTCCATTTACTTAATCTTCTCAAATTTCTATGTTAGCGGGTAGTCCTCTCATTCACGCCATTTCGTGTTTTTTATTCGTCAATTTTTTTTCACATTATTATTTTTTATAACTCCCTCACCAACTCTCTCTGTCTCTCTACCTTCTAAGGTTTTCATTGTTGGTTTTATTTGTTAGAGTTTTTTCTAAAGGGAGTGATGGCTTCATCGAGTAAATCCCTTTTTCTTCTATCGTTAGGGTTTTGGTCGTGGCTCCAGCCTTGCCTATACTCACGGCTCCCTGGCACTCCATCTTTGCAAAAGACGTCAGAGAAAATAGGTTGGGAATCACTCGACATCCCTCACACTGATGCAAGAAAATTCACCAATTTAGGCAAGCAAGTAAACTTCCCCTTCTCAAACAAACATGCTTTATTTCTTACTGTTTATTTTTTCTTCTTAGGAAATAAATGTACTATATTTTTTACTATGTTTTTTTAATTTGTCTGAAGATACACCATGATTTTTGGGAACCAATTTCAGATTTTTATGATATTTTTTGAGTTTTATTATTTTGATCTCTAGCAATCATATCATATTGTTACTTTTTGTGTCTTTGAACAGTTCATATTATGGTCTTAACTTCTCCAGAATAGTGAGTGTGAATAGAAATATTCTTTTAGTTCATTAATCAGGTGCGTTTGAACTTCTCTATCATGTACATATATTCATATAAGTCACTATTGTTTGTATTATGGTTTTGTTAAGGTTCCATTGAAAAGTTTTACTTCATCAAGACATCTGCTTGCACATTGTCAGGTGTTTCTTCTAAAATGGCTGAATGAGACTTATAAAAAAAAATGTCATAAAGAGCACACTACCAAGTGACTGATCAGGTTTTGCTTTTAACAATACAAACTCTTAAGTTTGATAATATAACAATATATTTAATTTTTGTAGTTTCTTGCATCCAACAATCAATTGAATCAAAGATACATTTAGAGGGGTATATCACCAAGGATGTCAAAGAAAGAATATTGATAAGCAAGATTGGATTGTTGGACTTTGTTCACTCAGGTATTGTTGTCTTTCTTTTCTGTTTTTATTTATTAAACCATATGGGGACTGTGTTGTTTCGACATAGGGTCTCGTAAGTTTGTTTTTATTCAATATTCAATGCTTGCAATATTATTTCTGATTTTGAAGAATGATTTAGGGATTTTTTAAATTAATTACATTCTTAGATTTTTTTTCTCCCTACTTGGTATACAGATGGTGATTTACTTCTGTTATTGTAGTTAATTTAATTTATAATTTATAATTTTTGATCATTTAAGATGGGATTTGAATGGTGCCTTTGTGTCTGTGAACTTGGAGTTCTTCAATAGATGATCCTCTGTTTTCTTTTCTTTTCTTTTCTTTTTTAATGATTTAATGAATGCTATATTGGTTTTGGGGTTTCAATGAAATCTTCCTTCTATTGTTACCGTTGCATGTTTATAGTTCTAACAACTCCAAGATGAATTTGGCCAAAAAAATTGACACACATCCATGCAAGGAAGTAACTAAGCTATACAAAAATAATTGGTAGGCTTTTCAGATTAAACACACAATCATCAAATGATTTGTTGGTCTTCTATTCTGGAAATTTGGCATTATAAATAGTCAATTGGTATGGTCATCCCAAATACTGTCAATTACAATCAAAAGCATGGATATCAAATTGATGTTTATTTTACAAAGAGATCTAATCTTTGGATTTTGTGATTTGATATTTTTTCTTCTTCCTATTGAAGTTTCAATATGTTTTCGATAGGCAGATCATGGCTTCCCCTTGCTCCTAGTACTATTGTCTCAGGTCTTTGAGAAGCAGAGGGAAAATTAACCGTTGTGGTAGTAATGTAAGGGTTGTCGCCATGATTAAACACAACAAGGGAGGGCACTGAGGTCCTTTCGGTAGTTGGTAACCCTTTTGAGGGTGTCTAAGGTGTCCTAACACTTGTCACAGTTGACTTTTGGTCAACATGCCAGTAGAGTTGAAAGCTCGTAGTCGTGACCCAGAAGGGCTAGGGGTACCAGCTAAAGCATATTTCCTCGCCCCAACGAGCATTACTGTTGCTTGAGAGGTACGGGTAGACTTACGTGTTTTGCCTTTACCGATGTAATGGGTACAGCTTGAGATGTCTTCCATGCAAGAGGGTAAGGAGAGATTGCCTCTTTGCGGGTGCGTCCATGATGGCATTGCGTTGATTTGCATACCCCCTATTTCTAATTACATGTGGAAGAGCTTATGCATCCTGACCTTTTACCTTAGCGTAGTATTTCTCTTTTGATGGTGCTCAGAGGGTAAAGTTCTTCTTTTTGGTGGTTTACTTCCCTCGCCCCCTTTAGGGAGATCGAATCAGGTTAAGAGCATTGAGTTTTTGAACTCCACCTTTGCTTCATTGTTTTGCCAATCGCACCTCATAGGACGAATTTTAGGGCTCTTTGTCCTAGGTCCCTTTTTCTTATTTTGCAAGTTTCCTTCATGGCCAAATGGTCCAAACACCCCCACCTGATTGATGATTTGTTGCTTAATCTGGCCCCTGAGCATTGTGGGAACTCCCGTAAGAGTAATATGGACTGTAGTTAAACCCTGGTCCTCAGGTGGCGAATGGAAGTCTTGACTCGAGCCCACAAATGTGCGCGAATGAGGATTCATTGGATCATTTGCCAAGACAATGTTGCGCGACTGTCTTCATTTCCAAGAGCGCACAAGTGTGCACTAATGTGATATTTCATTCTCATTCACCAAGACAATGTTGCGCGAATGTCTTCGTTTCCGGAAATGCACAAGTGTGCGTGAATGTGATATTTCATTCTCGTTCGCCACCGGCGTCTGCACTAAATTGTGCGCAAGTAGTGCAGAGTCATTGTCTTTGACTTTCCCTTGGCAAGTGTAGTTAATTTCAAATTTTCACATCCGGAACCCTACCCTTTTCTTTGTTGCACAATGCCTGCGTCTATGAACATATCCCCACAAATGAGGATTTTCTATGTCATTCGCGAGATCAAGTCCGGGCAAATGTGAATGTTCATTTTCATTCAGGCATTTTTGTTGCAGCGAGTGAAATTCTGGGCACTTGCCCAAGACAACATTTTATCTTTTTTTAGAGGCTTGAATGACTTTTGAGTGTTTGTTTAGTTCAAGTTTAGGTGTCCATTGCTTTCTTAGCTTACTCAAAGTGATTTGGGGAGCATATTCCCTTGATTTGAAATTGAACTTATCCTTTTTGGCTGAGATAGGGAGTGCTGCCACAGCCAGAGGGGAGACCAACACCTCAACCCCTGGTGAAATAAGGGAGACCAAAGCCTCAACCTTGTGCTGGGAGACCGAAACCTCAACCATAGATGGGTTTTGAGATACCGAAGCCTTAACCAAGTGGATGGATAGTAGCAGGGAGACCAAAGCCTCAACCCACGTTTTCTTTGTGGCTTGTGGCAAACCAGTAGAGGTTTCCACAGTTGTAACTCCATTAGGGTACCTATCAAAGCATGGAATAGCCATTAATATGACTAAACTTAAAGAGAGATGAGAGGAAAGTTTTGTCCCACCGGGCGTGCCAGAAATTTGTAACACCAAATTTCGAGCCTGTTTATATGAAGTGAAATTCATTAAACAAATTACCTAGCCGTTTTGGAGGCTAGTTTATTATTTTATAAATGGGGAACTAAAACTCCAAGTTTAACAAACTTGTTAATTATAGCTGTTTAACACAACCAACCTCTGATTATCTTTAAGTTGCTCAGTAAATTGAGTTGCAAATATGTAGAGAAGAAAAAGGAAGGGAAAGAGATGATTTTCTTTCAAATGTGTACAATATGAATTACATTTCATTCATTCACCAACAAGTTTATTTATTTGTAACTTGAATCATCTTCAAGCTCCCTGTGATATCTTCCTTGGAGAGATTGCAGAGGTATGATGGACGTACTCCCTCTTTTTTTTAGAAAAGAGGTAGCTTGTAGAACTCCAAGAGACGAATGGGCTTACCTTATGATAAACTCCTTCACCTTTCTCGTTCTTCCTTGTAGTTGCGTGTATCTCAAAATAAAGCCATATCTGATATTTATAGGCCTCTAGAAACGAGTTTGGAAAAGAATCCTCATTTAAGAATAACTCTCTCTCTTCTATCGTTTCTGTTGGAGTAAGATTCTTCAAATCTTATCCCAAATATTTTGGTGATTCTTCTATGCGAGAATCCATTTTCCTTCATCTTTTGGACAGTTGAGGGACTCACATGAGTCGTGATTATCCAAAACAACCTTCCTGAGAAAAGAAAGAACCAAATTTCAGTTTCTGGTTTCTGCAGTGCGCAAGTGTGAACAGTTAATTAGCGCACACTTTTAGGGCGAGAGTGAGTAACTGAAACCCTTTCATTAGTGGCAAATGGGAATTCAAATTTCCATTCACTGTGATTACTATGACAAGTGAGAAATATATTTCACATTCGCATGCACCTTTTGGGTTTCAACAACCGTCCATGGTATGAGGCAGATCATTCCATAACAAAATATAGTTTGATTCTAACAGAAATATATAGATAACTCAATCATAGTTCAAAATACAATAAAGTAGAGTTTAATTTAAAAAAGTAATCACACATTTGCACCCTAGTTCTCGAAAACAACAGAGATTAAGTACAAAAGTCTATTATACGCATTTCAGAAGTCTCTCCAAATATCTTCTGCAATTTGTTCTCTAATGTTATGACCCAATCGACTCTCTATTGCCCTGGATGCAGGTGGTGCATTTACTTCCTCGGCATTTGAAGGACCTGCCTCAATTTCCACATCGGCATCCTCAAGACACTGATCATAAGGCATGTAATGTCTTATATGGTTGTGCATGCAGTAACATGCAACAAATATTTGTTTCTGCTTCTCGAAGGAGTACATTGGTTCTTCGCATATTATACCAAATCATTTTTTTAGAACTCCGAATGTGCGTTCAATTATGTTGCGTAAGGAAGAATGCCTATGATTAAACAACTCTCTTAACATTAGATGTACGACACCCTTGAAATTCGTTGAGGTGATAAAGTGTATTTTTATACGGAGTTATAAAGTGACGCATCAGTGAATAACCAGCATCTGCAAGATAGTACGTTCCTGCATATAGAAGCAGTTACCATATTATGTGTTTTTTGCGTAACTGTAGCATATTCATGACAATAAGTGGCATTGAACTATATCTAGCTTCAAGGCAAGGAATTTTGTGAGACCTCTTAAAGGAATCTATTAAGATTTGTGAATCCGCAACTGATCCCTCCCAGCCCGTAAGGACATAGGTGAACTTTAAGTCAAAGTCACAAGCCACCAATATGTTTTGTGTTGGACGGTGTTTGCGACCTCGAAACCTTGGTTCATATTCAGGAGCAACTTTTGCAGGGATATGTGTCCCATCAACCGCACCAATGCAATCATATAATATAGGGTTAAGTAAATCAGAAACCAAACACATCTTTATGGATAAATTAAGGTTTAATATAAATTTTGTTTGAGTTTTATACTTAGGTACATTATCTTAAAGTATGGCATAAAACCTATGATTTGCACTGATGTATGTGGGCGTCTCCAATGTTGGGGGTTTTATGAAATAATCTTCTATATCGATAACTGCTTCTAAGACTTTGTTAAAGTATCTACCCACTGTTTCCCCATATCGCTTAGCATATGCTTTTAAGTTACGAACCCTCTCATTGTATGCTAATATATAGAGGAAAATTGCAACTTGTTCCTCAATTGTACAATGGATGGTGTCTTCCAAGCTTCCACGTCTTCGAAATTCTTCAACAAATCGAAGGAAGCAATTGACATTCATTCTAAGGAGGTTATGGCAATGCTCATATGATGAGACAACCCTTTGGATAAACTTACGAGGAGTTAGGTAAGTGTTCTCCCTAGGTCCCTTATCAATGTAGTTGGTATAATACATAGTTGCAGCTGCCAAAACTATTGCACCCACAATGGCACAAACTGCACCTACCACTTGGATTATTTCTTCCTCTGAATCGTTGTTGTTGACAATGTCGGAGCTCATATGGAGGTAGGTAAAATCTAACAAAGGTTTTAGCTCTATAAGCTTACATTGTGTAAGTTGGCATGCATATAAACTTAAATCAGACCTACATTATATCTATATATGCATTCTAAAAGTTACTTAAATATTATCATGTCTTATGCAAGAAGAACAAGTTAAGATCCTATCTACAAATAAGTTATGAGAACTCATAAAACATTTAATACAAATAACCAATTTAATACCTAAAAAAAAAAATCAGATTTGATGCATGCACTATCAACTCAACTTCATACTTAGGAAATCAGCAAACATGCAATATCAAAGTATCTTAGCAGAAAGCCCTTTTATTTCAAATTTACTTGCATGAAAACAGTAGTCAACATAAGAGGTTCTCAAGTATAGTTGTATATCAGGAATAGATTCAGGAGTTGGCTGCACTCAGTGTGAACAGATTGGGTATTGGAACAACAATCAAGGCTCTAATAGGTTCTATAATATGGGTAGTCGTGGAGTGTAAAACATGCTAGACTAAGGCTACTTAGGTTCAAAAACATTGACTGAGTCTTGGGTTCAAAACTGTGCCGAAATCATGGTATATATAATAGGGTTCAAGGCTGATATATGTGATTGTTAACAGGAATAAATCAGTGGGAAAATAGGGACTGAAAACATCCAAACATAAAACTGATTTCAGGGCTATGTAGGGGTCAAAACAGAGGGGGTTATGGCCTGATTTCAAAGAAGGTTTCAATAAACCAGCATTCACAAACCACTTCTTTAGAAATAATAGAGCTGAATTAAAACAAATGGGTAGAAACTGCAACTATCAGATACACAATCATTATAACCAAAAAGACAAATAGAGTTCTTCATGGATAAAAGCTATAAGTTCAACATTTAGCAGAAGTGATTTAACAAATACTTACTTTTTCTTCAATAAAAAAATAAGAAATTAGTAAAAAGAAGTGGCCGATGATCTGCAAAAGACCACCAATAATAGCCAAGGCCGATGACCTGCAATAGAACCTCACTTTCGTGATGAAATAATAAGGGCCGATTGTGGTTGAGGTTGGAAAGAAAAGGATTTTGGAGGCTGCCGGACATTTTGCAATCCATCCGAAACCCCAACTTCGCATGTTAGGTCTCTGAAATGAATAAACTCCGGTCGGTGTCGGTGTTTGAAAGAACAACAAGTAACAATAAAATAGAGAAGAAAACTTTTTTGACCAAAAAAAAGTACATCAAAAAAATCGCAAGCATCATAAAAACTCTAATCCCGTGTAAGTAAACCCTGCAAAGAAACCCCCAAAAACCATCATGTCTATGTGAAATCTGGAAGAAAAAACCATCACAGCTGAACTGTGTAAATCCGGTTGATCTGTTTCACCAATAAACCAAAACATGCATGAAGTTTGGGGGTTCATGGTGGTATTGAAGAACAGAAAAAACGAGAAAAGGGGGAAAAGTGGAAATAAAATTTCAACTTACAGCCTTGATCTTCTGATATTGTCATTAATGGCTTTTTTCCTCACTCAGTAGTGAACGTTGGAGTGACCATTATGCGATTTTTCTCGGAAACCAGGTAAATCTAGGCGTTTTTGTTCGGAAATGGAAAATGATGAGTTTTAACGCATTTGTTTTTCGAATGGAATCGAGCACTCGTCTAGGTTGTTTTCCTAGGCTGTGTCTGATGGCATTCTGGAATGGTGTTTTCCTCTGAAAACAGTACGGTTTTCCGAGGAAATTTAGAATGTCTGGCATCTGTTTCACTCGGAAAACCACATAGGAAAACTACCTAGATGAGCGTGTGATTCCATCCGAAAAGCAAACGCGTTATAACCCATGGTTTTCCATTTCTGCCCAAAAAACGATCGGAATTACCCTGGTTTCCGAGAGAAATCGCACAACAGTCACCCCAACGTTCACTTTACTCATCTCCGAAGAAGAGAAGCACTGCAACGAGTTTATAAGAAGATCAGTTGAAAATGGTTTTTTCAGTTTTTTTTCCATTTTTCTCGTTTTTTCTTGTTCAACACCACCATAAACCCCAAACTTCATGCATGTTTGGGTTTTTTGGTGAAACAGATCAATCGGATGTTTCTAGTTCAACTTTGATGGTTTTCTCTTCGGATTTCACATAAACAATAGGTTTTTGGGGGTTTCTTCACAGGGTTTACTTACACGGGATTAGGGTTCTTATGATGCCTGCGATTTTTTTGATTTACCTTTTTATTTTTTGTGGCAAATCAAGTTTTCTTCTCCATTTTATTCTTACTTGTCGTTGTCCTATCACACGCCGGTGCCAACCAGAGTCAATTCGTTACAAACACCTGAGAAATAATGTTGGGGTTTCAGACGTTGTGCAAAATGTCTAGCATCCTTCATAAATCCTTTTCTTCCACATCTCAACCACTATCGGCCCTAATTATTTCATCATGACAGTGACAGGTTCTGCTGCAGGTCATCGGCCATGGCTATTATGGTAGTCTCTTTTGATCATCAGTCACTTGTTTTTAGCGATTTTTTGTTCTTTTTTTTAAGAAAATGTAAGTATTGTTTGATTCACTTCTGCTAAATGATGAGCTGATAGCTTTTATCAATGAGGAACTCTATTTACTTTTTTCGTTATATTGACTGTCACTGATATTTGCAATTTTCTATATGATTTTTACAACTCGATTTTATTATTTCTGATAACGTGGTATGTAAATGCTGGTTTGAAACCTTTTTTGATACCAAGCCATAATCCACTATGTTGCTCCCCTACATAGTCTAGACATCAGTCCAATATTTGGATGTTTTCAGTCCATTTTTTCCTGTTTGTGATAAATTAATTAAGTTTCAAGGTGGCATGCTGATATGTGTTTCCAGTTATATGGAGTAGTACTGGTGTATGTGATCATCAATTTCGATTAAGGATTTAGTTGGTAGTTATGTCCCTTATTAGAAAGGGTGTGACTCCTGAGTCTTTGTCTATGGAAGTCTTGGGAAAAAAAATCTTAATCTTCCACCTATTGCATAGGAATTCTGAATTGGCAATTAGTTACATACGTTTTGCAATCTTTCTTTGTTAATTTAACATTCTTTATCTCTCAAGATGTAAATAATGTTGAATATATATGATTTGATGTTTCTCTTTCCTAAATGGATAACCTATGTGCGGGCAAACATTTTTCAAACCATGAACCAATAACATCTCACATTATGGGTTGGTTTAAGAAGGTTTTCAAAGGTTCCAGCCATAAAATCTCAGAAGGGCAATATCATGGCAAATATGGAGATGACAGGGTTTGGAAAGAAGCTTCTAGTTCAGTGGTAATTGCTGTTGCTGTTTCTTGTTGAGAGATTCTCTTTTAGTCTTGCTTGACTAAGATCAGGGTATCTATTATTGCATATTTAGCTGAAAAAGTATGATAGTGAGATTTTTAAAGTTTGTTGACAAAGAAATGGAATGCTCAAGTTTGATAAAGTTGGATTTCTGCAATGTTTTTTCCCCTCCCTCTGGTCTTCATTCCACCAATGATTATTTATCTTTGGTTAGATGGTGGGATATGTTTTTCATTTTTTGTTCTTTGGTAAGTGAGCTTTCCTGTATGATGTTCTTCCTCTGCTAATTTTTTTTTCCTTGCTGGGAAACCTGAATGTAGGATGAGTTGTCAGATGATGAGAATGAAGATATAGATCGTGCTATTGCAATTTCCCTTTCAGATGAAGGGCAAAAAGGGAAACAAGTGATTGGTAAGTAATTTGTCTGTCGCATGTGATTGTTGATGTTCTTTGCATTTTGGGGTGCTATAAAATTTCCAAATTTGTCTTATGTGACTTAAAATTGGAGGTACATTGAAATTAAATATTAAATAGAGCTGCAAAATGAGAAGTAACAGAATGCCTTAGGTGTTACAGTGGATAAGTGGATAGTTCACCACTGCTTTCTAGGGAAATATGAGTTTTGATATTATGATTCACCGATGGAGTGCAAAAGTAAGAAGTGTCGATGTTACTACTGGTTGTTACAATCATAGTAGTAAATAGTAATACAAATTAGTAGTATCTGATGACTTGTGCATGCTAGATATGACCATTGATTGGGTTGAAGCTATATGTATGGTCAACTCTTGACCCCACCTGGATGAGAGCTAGAAGAAAATTTGTTTGAAATCATTCAATTCACTCACTTTAAACCATTGGTTTGTGTTCACAGTGGTAAGAGACCAAATACCTCTATCTGATTACATAACGAAATAATGAGTGAGTTCACGAAAAACATTGAACAAATTAACTTTTTTAAACACGTCTTCTCAACCTAATTTGCATTAGATGAAAGCTTTTCTTGAAAATTCCAGGTTCTGTTGTTTGGCAGTAAATTACTGAAATTTCTTCAAGTTCATCTACTCTTCATAGATCAATTTTGAAGCTGGACTGGAGGCACCTTTGTTCTGGAAACATGGTTTGGTAGCTTTGTATAATTTTCTGATTTTGCTAAATTATTAATTTTCAAGACGAGAAATAGATTCATAATGAATGAATTAATTGTTCCCGACAATGTTAATCACAACTTGTTCTAACACGGTGGACAAAAACCAAGTCAAGAAAAACCAAAGTTGATCGGCACCAAAGTTGATTGGCCTCTTTTTTTGTGGGTTAATTAGCTTTTGATTTTGTCTACAACATGGGTTCTTGATACACACATTGGTGCATAGTGCTCCGTAATGAAACTACAAAACTCTAGTATTGGTCGTAACACCGTTTTGTAGGTATAAGAAATCAAAATTAAGTGCAGAAAGCACATACTTCAAACCAATAGAGCATGTGTTGTCAAGTTTGACCTGCATTTATGTGGATTTGTGGTTCTTTGAATCCCTAAACAGTTTTAGTTTCGTAGTCATTAAATGTATTATGTCTCTCATTAATGGCTTTTGTCACAACTTCAATATCTACCGTGCAACTGGTACCTGATGCGGTGGCATTAACATTGCTTGAGAAGTTCCAACCTTTGTGGAGGCCCAAGATAAAAAACAAAGGATGTAAAAGACGACATAGTGCTGTCCACAAGATTTTCCCTTTATTTTTCTGTTTTAGGAATTATTTTAATGGTTTTCTTTCTATTTTATGAAGATTTTAGTAATTTGATTGATGTAATAAGGCCATATGAGCCATGGGGAGGGGCTAAAATTAATTTAGAATAATTTATGACTTTTTTAATGATTTTTTAAGAATTTTTTTGGGTTTTTTTTTTACTTGACCGTACAAGGGAGAGGTATTTTGGTCCAATTCCGAATTTTTTATTATAAATAGGTCACAAAGACCTCATGTACGATCAGTTGA
>JAOXJP010171063.1:0-12672 GCA_025762735.1 Platanus orientalis
AAGCATGTGTTAACCATTATATTAGTTTTTTATGTTATTTTTCTTTAGCTTTATTATGTATCAATTTCATGTGTATTATTCTTTTATATTTTTATAATTTACTAAGCTTCCAAATGTAGCATGAATTGTCTTATTTTTTAATATTTTATTACATCTTATTATGTTTATGTGCACCACGGTCAGACCATGCAAACCAACGGTTGAACCTCAACTACTCACCTTACCGGTTCAATGACCGGTCCAATTCTCAAAACTATGGTTCCATTCATTTGGAGTGCGCTCATGCTCACCTTACTATCACTGCCTAGGTGCTTGTCTTCTCAAAATGGTTAGCCAACCACTTTGAGTACTGCCTACCCAGCTTATGAACCCCAAGACTGCTTGGTACACACCCAATTGGGTGACTAAACTCGCCCACGTGACATTACGCTCATAATGGTGCGCTTGGATTTGTGGAATTGGGAATTGAAAATGGTGTTTTTGTTGCCTAGACATGTAATAGGAAGGGTGGAAATAGAATTGTCAAATCTATGGTGAAATTCAAGGGTGGAAACGGAATTATCAAATTTATCATGAAATTCAAGGGTCGAAAATATAGTATATTTGTGCTGATTTTAAATCCTTAGGAGATAGGTGTTATCTGTCAATTCATTGGTTCTAGACCAAAAAAAGAACCCCACCAACCTGTTAATTCAAATTTGCACTTAGAAAATTCTCTAGTGAGACAGTGAAGTGGATGAAGGAGATTTGTAAATTTTCCACTTCAACAGACCTTGACAAATTTATCCAAACACTAGATTTTTTTTTCTAAGCGGATATCCTAGGACCAATTCCATTTCCATAAATCTAAATACAGTGTTTTTTTAGTGAAGAGCATTAGCTCAATTTCATTCTACTTAAGCATCCTCACAATTACAAATATCCATTACAAGAATGGGAGATATCTGTTGAGGGAAAGGTGTACCATTCCATTTAAAAGAAATATGATCCTTAGATGCTATAGCTGCCATGGCATGGGCTACTTTGTTGCAATCTCTTGGAACAAATGAAATGGACACTTAAAGATATTGGAGAGCAATATGGTGGCAGCCTTGACATGATGTTTTGAATCCTCCAAGGAACGTGAGCATATCTGTCAGTGAGCATCTTCACAGTTAAGTTGCTATCTCCTTCAGGTTATATTTGGAAATTCTTTCATTAACCTGAGCCCATATAGAAAGCCATTGCTTCTACCTCTTCCGGGCTGCAAGCTTGTAGATCTTTTGTTTCTCCTTGAATAAATGATCCTGTGTAATCTCTAACAATTGCTATTGCCACATGTTGATTTCCAACTGAATCATCTACATTTATCTTAAATGTACTAGGTGGGGGAGGCATCCAATGGTAAGGGTAGTGGGTTTCAAAATCTACTATAGTATCTTGTAGTGATATCTCTTGACTTGGATTATAGTTTCTAGACAATTGAATGGCATCAACTATAATAGATTTAGCTGAGGCTAGTTTCTGTTCAAAAATCAATTTGTTTTGAGCCTTCCAAATGCACCATAAATTTATTGTTGCTTAATGAAAAATCTTGCAGGAAGGAGGAGATGCCAACCAAACCCTTATTCAGTCTTGAAATGTTTTGTGACTATCTCTTAGTTTGAGCCTTAAAAGCAACCTAAACCACAACACCTTAGCCAACTCACATTCAAAAATAAATGATTTATAGTCTCCCTCTCATAGCCATAAAAAGGACAAGTAGGCTCACAACTTGGTATAAATTTTGTCATATTGGGTTTTGAAGGTACCATTAATACATCTCTAAATAAAAATGAGAACCCTTAGTGGCACACTATTCTCCTTCCAAAATTTCACCTAGAAATTTTAATTTTCGTCATCCTGTAAGGTTGAAGTGGACCTTGCAGAATCCAAAATTAACTTATAAATTGATTTGGCTGAGAACTTATCTAAGAGGGTTTTAGTCCAAATTAGCTTATCATCTTCATTTGGTTCATCCTTATATAAATGGATTTGCAAGATCTTGGCTACCGTTATCATATCAAAATGATTCTTGATATATTCTTCCTTCCATGTATGGGTGTCTAAGTTGATTAGCTCCTGAACACGAGTAACTCCATCCATTTCTAGGGAAACTCTCTTTATAAGTAACTGAGAATTTGGGATCCATGGGTCATACCATACTTTTATAATCATACCATACCCTATTAGCCAACATACTCATTTTTTTTTAATCTACACTTTATGATGTCAGACCATGTTCTAGATGTTGTATTTAGACAGTTCTATGTCTAGAATTTCTAGCTTCTTAGGTATTTTGCTTTAAGAACTTTAACCCAAATTGCATCCAAGTTGTCTAGTAAATGCCAGCCCAGCTTAGAGATTAAAAAATTGTTGACTAACTCCCTATCTCTAAAGCCCAATCCTCCTTTGCTTTTGTCTAGCTGAAAATGTCTCCAGGGTTTTAAATATATATGACTTCCTTATTATTTAAATCTCCACCAAAAATTTCTTTGTAATGAGTTTACTTGCCTGTAAATCTCTTTTAGAAAGAGGTATGCTGCCATGAAATATACTGGGATAGTTGCCAAGACTGATTTTGTTAGAATTGTCCACCCTGCATTAGATAAAAACTTTGCCTTCCATCCTTATAATTTGTCTTCCACCTTTTGAATAAAAAAATTGATGACTGGTCTTTTTTAATGGATCTAAGAGCAGATGTGCACCTAAGTACTTATCAATTTTCTCCATTTTTTGAACTCCCATAAAAAAAATTAATCTGTCTCTTTTCCACTAACTTACATTTGAACTAAAGTGCATCAATGATTTTTCAACATTGATTTTCTGTCCTGATCACCTCTCATAGGCATCTAGTATTTCTTTAATTTTAGTGATGCTAATCTCGTTGGTTTTTCCAAACAAGAGTAAATCATTAGCAAGCATCAAATGAGTAATAGACGATGCATATGTGTTAACTCGAAATCCTTTACAATGGTTGGTCATTTCTGTAACGCCCCATGTTGTATTTAAGGGATAAAATCATAATTTCACTTCCATAAGGATAAAATTGTCCTTCATATGCTTATACAGATCTTAGAGTTGTTTAGGAACCTATTAGACCAATTTAGAAGTATAGAACCCAAGTTGGACCTAAAACAATTCAAGTTCAAATTTTTTTCCAATTATGTAATTAAGGTAACTTCCCGAACCCACCGATGCAAGCCCAAGTGAACTAGAGTATGAGACATACCTTGTTGGAAAGTTAGTCAAGTCTTCTTTCCAATGCGATAAACGGTGCCTAATTCCAAGTATTTTGGAGGAAGTTAAGGCCGTTTTCCTTACAATAGTTTTTATAGAAAAAAACTAGAGAGGTTCAGGTTTCTTAGGTCGAGGGCTTGCCAAGGGGGTGCCTGAGCGCTCGTCAATTGAGGTGAGTGCTTGCCAAGGGGGATCTGGAGGGCTCGCCTATCAAGGTGAGGGCTCGAGGTTCCGAAAACCAGAAAATAAAAAAATGGTTAAAAATTACCCAAAATGGCGATTTTTGATGTGACACTTATTCATTGGTCCCCCAAACATGTGGGATCTCATCAAACATGTGGGATCTCATCATGGACAATTTGTAACCCTACCAACACCTCAATTAGGTCATTTATCCCCATTAGAACAAATAGAGAAATAGCTAGGGAGATTAGGAAAAGTTATTGAGCTTAGTATAGGAGTTCTTCCCTAATTGGGTAAGTATCACTCCCAACTCTGAAAATCTGCTGAAACAACTTATTTTCTTCATAGTTCATCATGTTTTATCTATTTATACTAGTTTTACTTCATTTTTACATAAGATAGAATGAAGGGAAAGGGAGGCCTTAGAGGACTTTGAAGCTAAAGCAAGGAGGAAAAACTAAGATAATGAGTGGATATGCATTTTATGCTCACTTTCCTCTCCCAGTACCTTAGATTTATGCAAAATAATCTTGGTTTTGATGGTTCTACATCTATTCCTTATGAGCTTGATTATTTCCTTATATAGAACCTTGATTTCATGAATTGTATGAGTTGGATATGTCGTTTATGCACACTTTCCTTTCTTAGGATCTTAGATTTGCTCTTTGAGAGTATGTTTTGGTGGATTCATCTCTATTTGAGCTTTATGGAATGGTTAAGATGATCTCTAACATATGTGAAAGTGTTTAAGAGTTTGATTTATATGATTTCTAGGGATTTGAAGGGTTTCTTGTGGTGAAGGATGGGTTTACCCCTTTGATTTCCTTGAGTTCCTTAATTCTTGCACTCTACATGTTTGATGAAATGACTCTCATAGATTTTTCATATTAATCATATGTTTCATGAATGTCTTTTGATTATTTGCATGTTCCTCATATCTCCTATGACAAATTCTTTCAATTATATGTTGGCTTATGACAATTTGTGACGCTCTATTAGCTTGTTATGTTAGTTCTTTAATCCTTGCACTATACTTGTTTGATAAAATGCCTCTTACAGATTTTACCTATTACTCACATGTTTCTTTGATGTCTTTTGATTCCTTGCATGAGCCCAATGTCTCATATGTTAGATTCTCCCAAATATATGTTGGCTTATGGAAATTGGTGATGCTCCATTGACTCTCTATGTTAGTCTATTACTCTCTTTGGTGTGTTCCATTTGATTCATGTTACACTATGATGAAATGTGCTAATTCTATTGATTTTCATGTGGCCACATTACTATTTACATCATGTGATATCTTCTCTTAGTGACATGTACATGTTATCATTGGCATGATTTACTCCGTGATTTTTATGTGCTCTTTACACGGGATTTTTACATGAGTTTTTTTTTTAAAAGATTTGAGATACTTGGTTTTCTACCTACATTAATTTTTTCATAAAATGATTTTACATTCATGAGTATCCTTTTGACCCTAGTTATGGGCTAAGTACCTTCACTTGCATATTAGCATTTGAACTCTTTCATGTGATTTTCTACTACTTCCTTTGATTTTTCATGAGATGGAACACATAGATATTTTAAATGGTATGATTATGTAGTATCTACCTTATTTAAAAAAACATGGTTATTGAATGTGGTTTTAGATGTGAAGATTTGATTTGATACCCCTATGCTAGCATATGCCCTATTGGGCCCGGAGACCCCTAAGTGAATTGGTCCTTGTGATCTTTATATATGTGTATGGTCTTTATAACCCCAGAGACTCTTATATGGGTTAACTAGATGTAACCTCGTAGACTCCTATGTGGGTTACCCCTTGTGGGCCTGGAGACCCTTACGTGGGTTGCCCTTCGTGGGCCCATAGACCCCTTTATGGGTTAGCCTTATGGCTTCAGGTACCCAATCACCGAGTCACATTAATAGGTGAAGATAGCCGTCGTGCCCATTGGTCTTATGACTCCGGAGACCCCTTTGTGGGTTTGACTTCATGGCTTTAGGTGCCCAATCACCGAGTCACATTAATAGGTGAAGACGACCTAGTGGCCCAACATATGTGATACGATGTGTTATGACAGAGACTTTTATATGGGTTATGTGATGTGATGTGTTAGAGACCTTATACGATTATGTGGTACACTATGTCGGAGACCCTTATGTAGTTCTTTTGATTTGTTTTCATCGGAGACCTCTTATGGTTTACTTATGATATGATTTATCGGAGACCTTTCATGGTTCGTTTACACTTAGATATGATATGTAATGGGATACCATTATGACTTGCATGTGACACATACACTACTGCGCATGCGCAGATAGTACTTAGCATATGACATATAACATGTAGCATATGCATGACTCTGCCTGATCTATTTTAGATATTCTTGTGATTATCTTATGACCTGTGTATACTCGGATCGTAGTAAGGACACATGTTTAGTAGACTTGATGTACTCTTATTCTTGCTTCAATTCCTTAATTACCTCGATTATTCCTATTTGTTAATGTGATTATCTTTTCTCTTCCTTAGTGTTGTATAAATTGCATACCCTCCTGTTAAGCCCGTCAGGCTTATCCTAATTTGCACCACTTGCAGGTGTGTAGGCATACTGGTTGAACTATGCCTTAGGTCGAAAGAGAGATGGTCGGTGGTTGGGCGGCTGACTTGGATATTTCACTTTAGTTAGTTTCAGTTTATAGTTTACTTGATGGGAGGTGTATTTTTGTTACTTGTTATGTCTGTGGGGCTATGAGATTTATTTACTTTTATGGGCATGTTTAGCCCTTTCTACATTGGATGACTATGGGATACTTTTAGACTGATTTATACTTATCTCCGTTGCACTTATTTGGATTATGTCATCGTTATTCTCACTCTGTTGCGATGTGTTATGTTGTAAATGGACTTAAATGGAGGTAACTAAAATTAAATAAAAATATAATGTGATTAGGTGAGATAATTGATGGTCCACTCTGAGCACGTTGGTCTGCTCGTGTGAGAAACAAGTTCGGGGCTGGTTATTCCCATGTCATGGATTTGAACTCGGCCCACTTCATGGCCTATGGATTTAGGTTGTGATAATTTGGTATCAAAGCATAGGTTTATAGATTCTGTAGACAATATGTGCTATTTTAGAGTTAAGGACTGAGGTAGTCAACGAAAATATTTGAGGATTGATTGATTAATTATTCATTTTTGATGTCTAATATTAGTAATTTTAAGTATCTTAGAGTTAAGTAGATGATTATTGTTACATCATAGTTCTAAGACATGTTTGTCTTATTTTAGGACCCAGAGATGCCGCTGAGGAGAGACACCCATTCTGAGTCATCCACTCCCACACAACCAAATGTTGATATCCTGAATGGAGTTTTGGGTGCTATTAGAGAGCTGGCTATAGGGATGAAAATGAGTAGGATTCGATGTGGACAGTAGTACATCCGAATTGGGCTCATTTATTTTCTATGTATATCTGAATTCGATTATTATCTGAGCGGATATTTGAAAAGCATGTTTGGATTCGTATTTGTTAAGTTTATCATATATCTAATAATAATAGGATATATCCGATTCTTATAAATGGATATCAGATATAATCGGATATTTGGTTAACAAATATCTGGACATTAAAAAATTTAAAATTTTTTATATGATAGAGAGACAGGGTTTAGTGTAGACCGTTGGATTCATTTTGATCCAATGGTCTACATTCATTCTCTCTATATATATTTATATATATTAAAAAAATATTATATATATATATATATATATATTTATTATATTAGGCAAATATCAGATAATAATTAGATACAGATAATTAACCGACTATTTAATCGGATTTGGATATTATCCATGACGGATTTTTGTATATCCGTAATTGGTTCATTTATAATCAGATATTTTTTAATCGAATGGATATTTAATTGAAACGGATACATGTATATCTCTATTTGCTTTAAACGAATATGAAAATGAACCAGAGTTGGATAATAATTAGATACTTGTATCCCTAGCTGACTGGTGTTGTTAGAGAGCATGTCACTCATAGGGACAGACCCAAGGGAGGATGGTTAGAGATGGCAGTGATGTTTATGAGTTGTTTTATCGGATGGGACTGCCAGAGTTTATGGGGACCTCTGATCCCATGGAGGCTGAGAACTAGATCATACACTTGGAGAAAATATTTGTTGTCATGGAGTACTCCTCTAAGAAGAAGGTGTCCCTTGCTACATTTGTATTGAAGGGTGAGGCGGAGCATTAGTGGAGGGCCACCCGCGACACCCTTTAGTATGACATTGATGAGCTACCTACATGGGACATGTTCCTTTATGCCTTTCACCAATATTTCATTCTAGAGGAATGGAGAGATGAGAAGATGGCTGAGTTTCTTGAACTCACCCAGGGTGGCAGGACTGTTCTCCAGTGCATGGAGAAGTTCACTGAATTGGTCCATTTTGCACCACTAATAGCGGGAGATGATGAGACTAAGGCTGAGAAGTTATAGAGGGGACTTATGATTGCCATCCGCACATGGATGCCCACTGCTTGCTTGAGGACTTTTACTGAGGTCTTTGAGATTGCACGATTGGTTGAGCATGACTGTCATGAGCTCGCCAAGAGTCATGATAAGGGTGTGAAGCGCCCTCAACCTGTAGGACCAAGAAGAACAGAGAACACCAATAAGACTGACATGACTAAGATGCCAAGGCAGACTGATTCTAGACCACCATGCCCAAGGTGTGGTCATTTTCATGCTGGAGTGTGCTTCAGAGAGATCGGTGCTTGCTTCAAGTGTGGTCAAGTTAGCCACATTATCTATGACTACCCAGAGTGGAAGAGGGATCAGACCACTACACCTGAGCAGGCGAAGCAGAAGGCTAGAGTTTCGGGGTATGTATATGACATCACCAAGCAGGATGCCCAAGCATCCCTGTCTGTTGTCACAGGTACACTACCCCTATTTGGTCATGAAACATGGATCTTGATTGACCCAGGATCCACAAATTCTTTCATTGCTTGCCATTATATGAGACATGTCGATTCCTTGCATGAGTTGTTAGATTTTGTTTTGACCGTCTCTACACTGTTAGGGAAGACCATGCTAATAGAGTCGATATGTAGGTCATGCGTATTCAGGATTGGGAATAAAGAGTTGTCCATAGATTTGATTCTGCTTGATATGAATGACTTCAATGTGATTTTAGGAATGGACTGGTTGGAAGCACACCATGCCACTATCCAGTGTTACTTAAAGGAGGTAGTGTATCATCTACTAATAAGCTTGAGGTTTCTTTCTAAGGAGTGAAGCACGACTCATTTCCAAGTGTGATCTCTATGATTTAGATGGATAAACTTCTTCTGAGAGGTTTTCAAGGCTATTTGGCTTATGTAGTTGATAGTCAAGCCAAAGGGACAAAAACTAACAACATTCCAGTCGTTAGGGACTTTGTTAATGTATTTCCAGAAGATCTTCCTAGCTTGCCTCCAGACCGAGAGATAGAGTTTGCCATTGATATAGTCCTTGGAAGCACTCTTGTGTCTATGCCCCCCTATTGTATGACACTAGCTAAATTAAAGGATTGAAGATGCAACTTTAAGAGTTTCTTGACAAGGGCTTTATTCACCTAAGTGTGTCACCTTGGGGAGCACTGGTACTCTTCGTAAAGAAGAAGGATGGTTTGATGAGGTTATGCATCGACTATTGACAATTGAACCAGTTGACTATGAAGAATAAGTACCCATTTTCAAGGATTGATGATTTATTTGATCAGTTGCAAGGCACCAAGGTCTTTTCAAAGATTGACCTAAGATTAGGTTACCATCAACTTCGAATCAAGAAGGAAGACATACCGAAGACTGCTTTCTATACTAGATAGTCACTATGAGTTTCTGGTTATGTCTTTTGGCTTGACAAATGCTCCTGCTACTTTTATGGACTTGATCAACCATGTGTTGAAACCTCATTTGAATACCTTTGTGATTGTGTTCATCAATGACATTCTTATTTACTCTAAGAGTCCAGAAGAGCACGAGGAGCATTTGAGGGTTACACTATAGGTTTTGAGGGAAAGAAAGCTTTATGCAAAGTTTAATAAATGTGAGTTTTGGTTGGATCAAGTTGTATTCCTTGGCCATGTGATCTCCAAAGATGAGATTTTTGTTGATCCTAAGAAGATAGAGATTGTAGTGAATTGGTTGAGACCAACGAATAAATGAATGTGCATGAGATTCGTAGTTTCTTGGGTTTAGTTGGATACTATAGGAGGTTTGTTGAGGGCTTTTCAAGCATTGCAGGGCCTTTGACAAAACTAACCTAGAAGAATGTGAAGTTTGAATGGATCAAGGCATGTGAGAAAAGCTTCAAAGAGTTAAAGGATTGACTAGTGTTTGCACCAATTCTCACTCTACCTTTGGGATATGGAGGTTACGTTGTGTATTGTGATGCTTCAAGGTAAGGCTTATGTTGTGTGCTGATGCAACAAGGAAAAGTGATTACATATGCTTCCAGACAATTGAAGCCATATAAATTAAACTATCCCACACATGATTTGGAATTGATTGTCGTTGTATTCACTTTGAAGATTTGGAGACATTATCTATATGGCGAGATATGTGAGATCTACACGGACCATAAGAGTCTAAAGTACATTTTCTCATAAAAGGAGTTGAATCTCAGATAAAGGCGGTGGATGGAATTGATAAATGACTATGACTGTACCATTCACTACCACCTTGACAAGGCGAACGTTGTGTCAGATACATTGAGCATGAAATCATTAGGTTCTTTAGCCTGCTTGGTTGTGGGAAGGACGTCTCTTTGTGAGAAGATAAAAGAGATGAATGTGGACCTTTATGTAAATGAGTTGGGTGTACTTCTCACACACCTTAGAGTGCAGCCCACTATTCTTGACAAGGTGAAAAGTACTCAAGAGAATTATCCTCATCTTATAAAGATCTTGGAGGAAGTAAGAAGTGGTGATAGGACAGACTTTTCACTTCTAAGATAGGGAATCTTGGAAGGAGGGTGCTCTAAGGAGGTGCATGCTTTGTAGAAACCTAGGAAAGTGTTGCAGCTCCTAAGAGAGTTGAAGGGACCTCCATTTCTAAACATATTCATCATGTTTAAAATAATGCCATGGAACGTGAGAGGTTTGAACACTTTGAAAAAAGGGCAGAGATTGTCAAAGTAATAAAATCTCATGAACCAAATATATGCATTCTTGTTGAGATTAAGGTGAAGGAGGAAAATAAAGATAGAATACTACAACAGTCGTTTAGAGAATGGAATCATATTGCAAATTATGAGTTTCATGAGAACGGAAGAGTTTGGATATTGTTCAAGGACACTGAGGTGGATGTAGAGCTAATTCAAAAGGCAGCTCAGATGATTACTTGTTGGGTAAATTGTAAAATACAAAAGAGGGTGCTACAGGTTTCGACAGTATATGCTGAAAATAATCAGGGGGACAGGAAAGAATTATGAGATACAATTAATCAACTGAAGACAAATATACTATGGCTGGTGTTGGGAGATTTTAATTGTGTTAGGTTTGGACATGAGAAAATTGGTGGTATTCCCCCAGATTTTGATGTAATGGAAGAATTCAATCAGTGTATCCATGAGGCTGGCCTGGAAGATCTCAAATGGTGGGGACAAAAATTTATTTGGTGGAATAAGTAAGTGGGTCAAGGAAGTGTGGAATGCAAACTAGATCGAGCGCTACGAAATGGGGAATGGAATGACTATTTTCCATGGTTGGATGCGAACTTTATATTACCCGGAATTTTAGATCATTGCCTTTATGTTATTGTAACAGGTGAACGAAAGCAGTCTTGGCCAATTCTATTCAAGTTTTTTGACATGTGAGTTCACCATGAAGATTTCCAAGAAGTGGTCAGAGAAGCATGAAATATTCAGGTTACAAGCGACCGTCTTTTTCGGGTAGTAAAGAAGATGAAAGCAGTGAAATCAGCCCTAAAAAAATGGAATATTGAAATTTTTGGGAGGATAGATGTTCGGGTAAAAAAATTAAGGGAAAAAATGTTTAAAATCCAAGATACTAGGTGGCTTTAGAGAAATGATGAAAATCTGGCAGCTTGGGAAAAAAAAAGTGACTGGAGATTACTTGGAAGCATTGAAGCAAGAAGAAGTATTCCTGAAGCAAAAATCAAGAATGCAGTGGCTTGAACTGGGAGATCAAAATAACAAATTTTTTCACAGATTCATCATGACTAGAAGAAATAAGAATCACACAAGGAGGATTGTTTCCGAGGAGAATGTGGTGATTGAGAATGAAGAAGAAATAAGAGATGAAGCCGACAAATATTTTAAAAATATTATTTGGGTCCTGTGCATAGGACTAGTGATACTACTTTGCAGTGGGAAGTTGATAGAGTGCTAAATGAAGATGAAATTTTTTTTGCTGAAAAAGGAGGTTATTGAAGAGGAAATTAAAAATGTTATATGGAGTGGCAATGAAGGAAAAGCCCTGGGGCCTGATGGATTCACACTTTCTTTCTTTAAGAGTGCATGGGAGACTGTAGGCACTGATGTTATTGATGCTATCAAACATTTTTTCAACACTGGGAGACTCCTTAGGGAAACTAATGCAACCTTCATATCTCTTATCCCAAAGAAGATTGATGCTGCCATATTAAGTGAGTATAAACCCATTTCCCTGTGCAACTTGCTATACAAGTTCATTACAAAAATTATGGTTGATAGACTGAAATCAGTGATCACATATTTGGTCCAGCTGAACCAAACTGCATTCATAGAGGGGTGATCTATTATTGAGAACATATTGTTATGTCATGAAGTGGTTAGGGGATTTAAAAGAACAAACCATAGTCCATCGGCCATCATGAAGATTGATTTAAATTTCCTATCACTCAGTTTCTTGGAGATTCATTCGAGTTACTCTGGAGAAGATGAACTTTCCTAAATAATTTATTGGTTAAGTGATGGAGTGCATAACAAGCCCTAAATTTTCTATCTTGATATATGGTAGTCCTAAAGGTTTCTTTCTAAGCACATGCGGCCTCAAGCAAAGGGATCCAATCTCTCCCCTATTTTTTTTTATCAGTAAAAATTAATTAAATTAATCAGACAAAATGTTACAATTTGTTGTATGTAGAACTGTTGGTATCATTAGAGATTGCAATAGTAAGATTCAAAGGGAAATCACATGGCATAAGAATAGTTTCATGAGTCTCCGCTTCCA
>JAOXJP010171074.1:0-12672 GCA_025762735.1 Platanus orientalis
CCCCCCCCCCCCCCCCCCCCCCCCCCCCCCCCCCCCCCCCCCCCCCCCCCCCCCCCCCCCCCCCCCCCCCCCAATTATCACTTTTGGCATTGATTTATCAGTCCTGACTCCATTCGCACCTATAAGTACATGAATTCTTTGTACCTAATTCTCTGGGTCTTTAATCTCATTTGCATTTTTTTAAGGCCGTTATGGTAAATCTGATTGCACAACCAGTGAATTGAAGAGAAAATGATAGAAACGAATAGAAAGAGAAAAATTACATGAAAAAAAGATTTTCTATGATGAAAATGTGTCTGTACTCTGTAGTGTGCGTGGTGAATGATAAGGTGACGTGCGTTGTATTTGGGGATAAAAATGTATAGATGAAAAAATAAGTGCTCAAAAAGAAACACTAAATTCGAAAGGTCATCACGTGTCAATCAATGGCACAGTTATAGAGGTCAGTGTCACTGTAGACAATCATTCTCCTTGAAAAAACATGTATTCAATTTTAAAATATTCCAAAAAAGCTATATAAAGAATATAATTGTAATAATAATAATTTAGTAACTCATTTATTTAGCTCTTGATTTACCATTATACCAATCTATATAAATCTTATTTACAAATCTCAACCTTTGAAATCTTGTGGGTGAATTGTATCCACTCCTCTTATCTAATGCTCCTCTCCGCACCCTGTCAGGGGCGGTATGCGCCTCCCAAAAAAGTGAAAATCACTTGTCAACGCTGATGTGCCCACCCCCTAACAAGGGCGGAGAGGAGCCTTAGTTAAGAGGAGCGGATACAATCCACCCTCTGAAATCTCATATTCATTTTTTTCTCCCCAAACCTAAACCCAAATTTTAGAATATTAGGTCTTGCTGAGCATTTATTAAGTTTGAGTGCATGGTTGTTAGAGTGCTCCATCACCATTAGGGGTGGGTATGGGTTGGGTCATGGTAGGCCCAACCCTATAATTATAGTTTGGGATCGGGTTGGGGCTTGAACTCGTAAATTTTTAATAAACTTAAGCATAGACCCAACCCTAATTAATTGATTGGGTCTTAAGTTGGACTTATGGGTAGCCCAAAATTTTCAAAAAAATTTAATGTTGAGATATAGGTTTGACCTCTAAACCTATTATGTAATAACTAATAGCTTATTTGGCAGCCACCTATCATGTACTCATTTCATTCGAGCTTCTTAAAGCATTTGTAGCTATGAGGTGATGGTTTGTAATAAACTCATTCAAATTTATATTGATTTCTTAACCATAATTAGTAATGAATCATCTTATGTTTTTCTATAAAATGAAATGATTGAGGTTATCAAGCACAAATCAGTGCAAATTTGAATGAGTTCATTACAAACTATCTCATTGTGGCTATAAAAGTCTTGGGAAACTCAAATGAAATGATTACATTATAGATGATTGTCAAATGCAACCTAATTGAACTACAAAATTTTATTAATTTTAAAAAACATAGAAAACTATATATTTAAATTCCAATGATTGTTTATTTTAAAAATACTAGCGAGTGAACTCATACAAGCCCAAGCATCACATAAAAAATATATAAATAAAAGTAAATAATAGGCAATTGTTATAAATAAAAAAAAGGTGATGAAAATTCTAATTAAACAACGGTATAAATTTTTATTCAATTAATGTCTATTAAAAATGAGAGATATTAAAGAGTTGGTTTGCTAAGAGAGATTTAAAAAGAAATTAGTACGTTTGAATTATAGGGATTATATGATTTTTTGTTCAAACAAAAAAAAGTAGAAAATGAAATCAAGAAAGAAAGAGAAGTCTATATTTATTAGTTTTTGTCAATAAATAAGTTTTTTTATTTTTTTTCAATGGAATAATGTTGTCTGAGTAAGGATGGAGAGGAGACGGAGATAACATTGTGTGGAAGAAAAGTGAGTGTATACGTATAAGGTAATTTAAATTGAATTTTAAAAAATATATAAAGTAAACGATATGACTATCCTTGAAAAATGAACAAAATACCTAATATTGTTTCAATTAGGAAACGTTAAATAAGATATGTGTCTTTAAACAAAGAATAGAATAAAAATTTAGGAGATATTGAGAATTTTAAGGTGCTACGTTATAAAGGTTGAAGTAGGATTTTAAAAATTCTAAATAAACTAACTTGTTTACAAAACAACTTAAAATAATGAATAAAATGGAGTCCACATGATCTTTTAAAATGAAAGAAATACAAAACGTAGAGGGGGTAATCCCCTTTTCTTCAGTGTAATAGAAAGATTGATTTCACTAAGGCTTGAACCTAATACTTATTGTAAGAAAAAAAAAATTTATCAACTAAGTTATGTAATATTGATAATTTTTAAATACTTAATATATTATATATAATACATATATATTATATATGTAAAAGTTCATGCCCGGGCCGGGCGAAGGTAAGCCCAAACCCGGCCCTAAATAAAAGTTTGGGCCTTGGGCTGGGCTCGGGCCCTTGTCGGGCCTAGCTTGGGCCGGGCTTTTTCGGGCCAATTTTAAGGTCAAGCCAGCCCATGCCCATGCCCACCCCTACTAACAGGGTGTACCTTTTGTCCATTAGGGCTTCCGGAGGTGTTTGGGCAGTTTGGGACTCTTCTTTCGTGTTGGTTACAGATGTCTAGGTCGAAACCTTCACAGTACCTATTAAAGGATCTTTGAAATCTAGAGGCCCTAAGTGGCTCATTACACCAATATATGGTACGACAAAAAGTATTCTATTCCAGAACTTCTTGTTGGAGTTAAGTCATATCAAGAGTCGGTCGGCTACGCCTTGGTGTGTTAAGGTGATTTTAATGAGGTTCAAGAGCTGGGAGAGAGAAGTAGAGGGGGCAGTAGACGGACTAGAGGCATGGCTCTATTTTCTGATTTTTTGTGCTTTGGAAGGTGTTTATTGCTGATCCTTTTTCACCTGGTCAAATTTTCAAGAAAATCCATCTTGCAGCAAATTGGATAGATTTTTGGCTTATGTTGAATGAGATGAGTTATTCCCAAACTTGGTTGGTGATTCATTGTCCTAATTGACCTTGTACCACATTCCTATTTTGCTAAGAAGGAAAAAAGCGACCATGGGTCAAAGCCATTTAAATTTGAATATATATGGTTGAAACGCCCTGGCTTTGTGTATATGGTTCGTGAGTAGTGGTTGAATTTCCATGTGGAAGGTTCAGCCTGGTCAAAGGTTGAAGGAAAAATTGAAGCTTCTAAGAGAAAAGTTGAGAAGATGGAATAAGGAAACTTTTGGGGTTATTGAAGATAGGACAAAAACCTTCTTGGGTGAGATTGACTTGTAGGACAAAAAGGAGATGGAGAGTGGCTTATCAGATGTGAATGCTCATGTAGGGAGGCGGCTAGGGCGGACTTTAGAAGAATTTCTATTATGGAAGAAATTAAATGGAAGCAAAAGTCTAAGTCTCATTGGCTAAAGAAAGGTGATAACAACACTAAATTTTTTCATAGGATGGCGACTTGTAGAAGAAATGCCAATTATATCTCTAAACTTTGCATTGGAGATATGTTTGTAGGAGTTGTTATTCAAGATCACATAGTTCACTTCTTTAAGGAGCTTTGTGCGGGCTCTAGTGTTCGTCATCCCAAACTGGATGGTTTGGATTTCCCTCGTTTGGATGAGCTAAGCAAGGAGAGGCTTAAAAGACCTATGTCAATGGAAGAGGTAAAAAAAAGTTATATGGGGCTTTGAGGGGGATAAAGCTCTAGGTCCTAAAGGATTTTCTATGGCATTTCATAAGAATGCTAGAAGATTGTGAAAGAGGGTCTCTTGATAAACAATTGAAGACTTTGTCCAAGAAAAATTCTAGGCTTTAGAGCCACACGAGTTGGTAAATTTTAGGCTTTGCTTCTTTTAGAAAGTGGGTGCTAAGAGCCCAACGTGTGAATCCTTAGGTCTAGATTTCTATTTTCCTTTTGTTTTGAGTCTTTAAAAGAAGGATTCTTCTGTTTTACTGGACATGATGAATATTGATGCGAACAATATTAGTAGGCTCATGTATGTACCCCATATAAAGAGGGCTAGATTCAAGTGTAGGTCTTATAGGGGGGATAACATTTATTTTATGTATCCATGTAATAAAACCAATAGTGCCAAAAAAATTTGTTGGATTTTTTTAGAGTAATCCCGTTTTTTATGTTTAGCCCACTTTTTCAAAGGTCAAAAATTGCCCTTTTGGCTTGATTTTGGTGTCATTAGATAGATTATTCGGTTACCTTTTTAATGATATCAAGATTATGCAAATCCAAGGTGATTTAGGAAAGTTATGACCAAACTACTAAGGCGGTGTCAGTAAAAACAGAAATAGTGTCTTCAGAAAGTTTTAAGTTTTAGTAGTTTAGACTTTAGGAAATTTTATGTTTTAGAAAGTCTAGGAATGATGAAAACTTGTGTAACAAGTTATTAATGATTTTAACAAGTTCAGGATTTTAAAAAGTGTGTTTTTATTAAGTTTTAAATTTTAGAATATTTATTTTTTTAAAAAGTTTTAATTTCATTAAGATGTAAACCTATTTAAAGACACCACCTCCCCCATAATTTGATAGTGAAGAATAAACAACTTTTCGAAGATTTGAGTGTTCCCAAGGTGTGGTTGTGGCCATATTCTCCTCTCCAAGGGTTGACACCATCTCCTAGGCTCCCCTTTCTCTCTATGTGGGTTCTAGCACACTAAGTTGCACACGTGAGTACATCTCACCCTCTCTCTCTCACCTCTTATCTTCTTCTCCTTTTTCTCTTAGTCTCTTCTTCTCTTTCTCTTTCTCTTTCTCTTTCTATTTCTTTTCTCTTTTATTATTTCTTATCTTCTTCCTCTAAAAGATTCTCTACTGGTTTTCATCAAAACCTTCATTAAAGAATCTTTACTTTTCCGAAATTCTTTAATTTGAACCATCTAATCTTATCGAAATTTCATGAAATTTTAATTGTCAAACCCTTAAACACATCAGCAACTACCCTAAAATTTTCTGATTTTTCTGACAGCAAGCATTTTGATAATTTTTGGACATTCTGTAAAAATACCCTTTTCGGTCCTTTTTGCTTCTTTTCTTCTTCTAATCACTTATAATTCACTTTAAATCTTTTTCTTTGACTCCATTTACTGAGTTCTAAATTTTCATGGCTATTCGTGTTCTAAAATTCAATTCTTGAATTCTATTTGTTTCCTCATTAATTTTGGAAATATCCTACATCAAATTTTAGTATCTTCCCCATTGTATTGCATCAAATATGATTAAAGTTTTTGGTTGTTCCTTGCTCTCAACGAGTGGGATTGTCTTCTCCTTCAAGCTTGTGCCTTATCTTGGAAACCCAAGTAAGGATTACTAGGGTCGTGGGTCAAGGATTTTCCCACAAGGTACATCTGATGCAGGATAATCCCAAAAGCCTCAAAAATTAACAAAGTAACAGTGCGGAAGCAAGATATCAATGTGTACAACCAACAATTGAACTTTAAAATTACAACTAGGCTAACTAGCCACAAAATTTAGAAAATCAGAGAATAGAGATATAGAGAAGGAATTAGGTGGTTTTTTACTTTAAAAGAAAATGAAAATAGGAAGAAAGGACCCCAACGGGTAATTCTATAAATTTTTTTACAGAATTCTGAAATTACCAAAATACCCATACTGATGCATCAGAATTTTATGAAATTTTATAAAGAGGTAAATGACCCTTAGAGGGATTCTCACACAAAATTTCATCAAATTCTGAGATCTCCAGGTATATAAAATCTTTAAAACTCAGACCTACTGGAACTCTTTAATCAAGAAACCAAAAAGTAGAGAAATGATAGATCTTGGAAGTTTCTTGAAAGGAGAAGTGAAGAAGAAGGTAGGTTGAGGTCTGATTTCAAGTTTAGATTCAAGAACACCTAACAAGAAGGAATCTTGAATAAGTTCTTGATGAATCTTGTTGATTCTTCAATTAAAAGAAATAAAATTAGTACAAGAAATTAAAGGAAACAGCAAGATGACTAGCAATAATTAAGAAAGAAAGGAGAAAAAGAGATTAGATGTGGAGAAAGAGAGAAGAAAAGAAAAGAAGAGAGAAAATACCTCTTACTCGTGGAAGAAAAGAATAAAGGAGGAGAAAGATTTGGGAAACCCACGGCTACAACCTAATAAAGGGATGCCTGCCCACTCGTGGGACTCAAAACACACCAATCTTTGTTCAATATCCAAAACTGATTACAACCTAATAAACATGCTTTATATAGACTTGGTAGACTTGGACCACTAGACTCCTAAACCAACTAGGACTCCTACTTTTAATGTTTGCACCTAGGACCCTAAACTTATAACTTTTATTTAGAAGTCCTAATTACCCTTTCCAATGCCTTCAGGCCTGGTTACAAAATAAAACCACAGAAGAAAAATAGAAATAAGAAATATAAACCCTGTGAAAAAAGCCCTAAAATAAAATAAAACTCAAAAAAAAAAAAACCCTGAAATAAACAAACCCTTCTGGAAAAAAACCCTAAGCTATACATTCCATCCACAAGATCTCTTCATATATCTTTTTAATTCTCTGTTGCTTCCCTAGCTATGTTGCTATTTTCTCCATTAAAGATCCCTTATTGAAGGATTTCTTGAGCCTTAATCCTATGAAATATCCCTGTTACAAATTCCTTGTGGTTTTCCTTCTGAAAACACAAGGAAACCTTGGTTTATACCCTGCAGCTGCTAGTGAATACCCTCCCAGTGCTGTTCGGCCTTGCTTGTTTAAGTTCTTTAAAGTAGTTCTGGAGGGTGTGCTACATCAATTTTGGTATCAGAACCAGGTAAGACAGTCACAGGCTTATTATTTTACTGCTATCTCAGCCCTATATCAGTCTCTCTAAAATTACCTATGTTTCCCTTGTGCTATTCCCTAATTAACACCACAATTCCTCAATGGACACTTGTTTTACCTCAAACCAGAACCTATTAAATCCCTAGTTCACACTCAGATTTCACCCTTGGAATCACCCTAAACCACATGTGACAGCCTGGGTACACACTATTATACTAAGCCTACATTACCTTAGTCTTTGGATTGGAGTTTTGGCAAGTATGCTGCATCAAATTTGGTCTTCTCTCTCATGTGTTGCTTCACCTACTTAATTATAACTGAATTCTGTAGGGTTTTTCATGTTAAAAGTACCCATTCTTGAATTTTAGCTGAATTTTTTAGTTCTAAAACAGTCAAATCCCCCCCCCACCTATTTTCATATTTTCTTCAACTTTATTTTTAGAGCTTTTATCCCCTATATGTCCCCTGTTTAATCTCTCAGACCCCCTTTGAATCTCTGCTGTTTTATCTAGTTATTAAGAAAAGATTCTTTCACTGTTTTATGTTTTCTTCTTTAAAGAACACTGCCAACTGATAAAAATAGTGTTTCATATACTCTTTTTTTTTAAATAAAGGAAAATTCATTAAGAAGAAGGGATGAGATATCCCAAGAGGAATACAAACCAGGAGGCACAGATTAGTTGCACAAAAACATATTTCCTTAACCCTCATTAGTATTTGTCATAGAATACTCCCCCAAGTAATTAGCAAGGTTCAAAATGTCGGTGTCGGTCATATCAAAATAAGACATATCAGAAATGTCGGAAATATCATAAAGAAATATTGTTAAAATCATACAAACTTAGGAAGCATATTCTTATCTAACCACATATGCACAAGGGAACAAATAGATTCATTATGAATGATAACTTATTTTAGTACACTTGTAGTTTAATATTCTTTAAAAATACACATGCATACATAATGATTGATAAACATATTATAATCTAACCATATAAACATAAGGGAACAAGCAGATTCTCTTCCTTTTCTTCTTTCTTCTCTTCTCCTTCTTCTCCCTCCTTTTACTTTCTTAGAAATTTATTGTTTTTTATATAAAGTTTTATTATAACAACACAATGTCGACATTAGGCAATAATACATTGCAAAAAGGGAATATTCGCTCAACACGTCGAAATACAAATCCAAAATGAAGGACACTTTAGATGTTTTATTCAAATTCCAAACTTTCCCCCACAACGAATTAGAAATGATCATGGACCAATATGCACCCCTATATGACTTGACAAAGAAGATCCCATCCTTAGAATAAATACAGCGCATAGCATCCTCCATCTCAGCCCTAGGATGAAAGCGATCTACAAGCTCAATAACATTAGTGATGCTATAGCATACCATCTAACGACCAAGAAACTTGAAGACCATGGATAGGTCTTAAAATCGTCTAAGTTCATTAAGAGTATTAAGTATTTTTTTAATAAGGCCTTTAAATAACCAAGGGTTTATTTATAATTATTTAGCCTTTAGGGAGTTCAATGTAATTAGGCAAAGTTGCCTTGAGTTTAGGGATTTTATGTAGTATACGGCCAGCTAAGTTGTGGCTTATTTTTGGACTGTTAAAACAGCCAAAATGGGCCTCACACATGTTTTAGTCGTATAGGCCTTAATTGTGCCACATTAGGAGATCTTTTAGATTTCTTGTGGGGTCCATTTCCAACTAAGTCGACAACCCTTTGAATCTTTTATTTTTAGGATTCTTTTTTTTAATAGGAAGTTTAGTAGAATTATGATTCTTTGTTGTTTTAAAAAATTTTCTTTTTTATGGGAAGTCTATTTTAATTAAGATTTCTAGAATATAGGAGATTGTTTTAGACTATGATTCTATTTTATTCAAATTTTGTAAACCTATGCCTTTATTGTAATGGAATAGATGATGGATTATTATTTGAATTAAAGTGGCACATGAATGTGTGGATGTGGGTTGCGACCCAAAGCTTCTCTCTCCTCTTGGTAAAGTTCGTGGATCTCCCATCTTCTCTTTTTTCAACTCTATCTTCTCTCTCCTTCCTCCCTTCTACATAAGTATCTCTCTCTCCCTTTCTTACTTTTTTTTAATTCTACTTCTTCCTTCTTCTTCCTTGTTTCAACATCCTGACCTCATCTAAATCTACCCATATCAGAACCTCAAAACCAGCCCCTGATCTGTCCTAACAAACCTCTGTTATAACCCATTAATCCTACAGTTTATACTTTCTGTCAGTCCCCATACAGACCTTAGTTTCAACACCCAATCCACCCTCTAATAAGTCACTGTTGTCCCTTCTTTTGGTCTAACCGAGAGCCTCTAATCCTATCTAAAATTCTGTAGAGATTAGCTCCTCTTATTGGCTAATATCCTACATCAATTAGACATATCATCAATCTCCCAATCATTTAATCCTCGGCGAAGGCCCACGTTCCAAGCTCCTCCTTCCTCCGAAGGGACCCAACAATCTTCCTCTTTTGCATCCTTCTCTCTAGCAATGCTAAAGAGAGATGGCGACTCAAGCACAAGAGGTCTATTAGTGCACCATTGGTCTTTCCAGAATCATATTCTAGAGCCAGACCCATAGGTCTTTCCATAATTGAATTCAAAATGACCTCAAATTTTGTATGGTGATAATTCTTAGACTTACCCAGACACCTACAAATTTTCATAAAATTCTGAGACATCAGCAGGGGTCTTTTGGTAATTTGGTAATTTTGAGGGTTCTGCCTTGGAATTCCATAAACCCTAAAACAGCCCCTTCTCCCCTTGTTAAAGATTCTTTATTTGCTAATTTCTTTGATTTCTTTGATTTCTTTCCTTTTAAATTTGGTTTTACTTGGGTATGTGTTTCTATTGAATTCTTGGTTTATTCTAATCTGCCCTAAGCTTCCGCATATTTAAATTTGGTATATTATATCAAGATATATAATTCTAGGTTGCCCCATATCAGTTTGGCCCAAAATTTGTCATATCCTCCATCAAAAACACAATGATGGAGAAGAGTGTAGTAAGAAGAAAACAAAGGCAGACAATGAAGGTAGCAAAGTGAATGAGCAGAATGCGAGAATGGCATGAAATGCATGATCTATACAGATGTTTTTTACAAAATGGAAAAAGAGAGTATATGAGTGTGTGTGTGTGTGTGTGTGTGTGTGTGGTGTGTGTGTGCATGTGGGTGTGGGTGTGTGTGTTAGAAAGAGAGAGAGAGAGAGAGAGAGAGATGATGTAAACTAATTTACAACAAGAAATTATATAACCACCAGGTTAGCACCCAAAAAGTATCCCAACTAAAAACACCATTATATATGTTGCAATTAGATAATTAACAGTTATAGATTTTCATCAAAAAAATAATTATAATTTAACAGTTATAGATATCAAATTGATTAATATCCTTCCTAAGAAATCATAAATCCAAAAATGACTAAGGCAACCTAAGATAGCACATACCAATCGACCATTTAGAAGTTAAACAAGCAATCATCTCTGCGATTAAAGTGCTGCTCTAAACAAAGAATTTATGCTTTCACCTGTTAACATGAAATCACCAACTAGCATTAGACCACATGTAACCATCTGAAGAATAGAAATAAGTGCAAGAAATAAATAAAGAAATATATATATATATATATACAGGCCGGTCTTCTTTTGTGGATTTAAGAGGATTTCTCATGATGTGGTTCTAAATATCCAGGCACCATCTAACTGTCAGCCTACCCTTGACTGGCCACAAACCAAAAACAGTTGACTGAAATCTTCCACAAGTAATTAGGGAAGAAGAAAGAAAAACAGAAAGTGTAAAAGATCTGTGTCCAAGGCCATCATGTAGACCATCCAAATGTTAGGCTTAGGCCACAGCTATGATTGTTCAAGAGGCAAAAATCAAAACATTTAGACAATCGACATAAATTTAAATACGATTCTTCCTCAGACATGATTACAATAGGTGTCTGCAAAACACGCCCATCTGGATCACTTTTTATTTGTACGGAAATTTAATTTTTATTTGAAAGGTAAGTGCATCGGATTTCTAGAAGCCGCCCACCGCCAAAATGAAGGTAACACTGATCGCGTCTATAGATTTTTTTTTTTTTTTTTTTTTTATGGGGATGGAACAGGCCTCAAATGTTTTTCAAATGGAAGAATCTTAAACTTCTTGAGAAAACAAAAATTAAGGGAAAATATAGTTGAAACACAAACCTACATTGCCCAACAATGAACATAAAAATCATATCCATAAATTGAAATGCAGTTGAGCTCAAAATTGACTTCTTTTCTTTTAGTGATTTACTGTTAGCAGCATAAATGAAGAAGTATGCACTTGAAAAATCAGAGACGAGAAACATGGACATTAAAACTTCTTCTCAAATCAAGTAATGTCCCCCATTCTTCTCAATTCACAATAATCAATCAAACGAAAAATAAAAATTACCTTTTCTTCCCTCCAGTCTGCTTCTGGTTCTTCCCTCTTTTCTTCTCCCCTTTTTTTCTAACGAAATGTCCCAAAAGCATATGAAGTGATAAACCCTAAAATAGAAACAAACTAATCTTGGGTTCTGCCATTCAAACGCAAAAGCCAGAAATTTAAGCAAGGGTCCGCCCAGCGGCAAGGATCAGAACTGGGCTCGTTCCCTTACGCTACATGTGTCAGTCTGTGAAGTTGGGGTTGGGCTTATTTTGAAGCCCATTAAATAAATGAGCTAACTTCAACTCTTCAAGCTTACCTTAGCCCAGCCATATGCACCTTTGGGCCACACCTCTACACGCATCATCAAATTGTCAAGCCCCATACCCAAAAAGGCCTTAAAAACTGATCTTTTAATTAATTTTAGAAAATTTTAGGGACAAAAGAGCCTTTTTATTCTTAGTCAATTAATAAGTGGAGCAAAACCCTAAGTGATTTTTAACCTTAAGTATGGTTGCCAATGAGCTGAGGTGACCTAATGGGCTTCATGCTTGGACTGTAATCATAACCCATATTGTCATGCCCTGAACCCGAACTCGAATAGTAACCTATAAACGCCTCAAATTCGGACCGTGGCATTAAGACAATCCATATCTTGCCATAATCATTTATGGTCTTCTCTTCTTCTTTTTTTACTATTACTTTACCTTACATTGTCACATGGTGTGACCATTCCTTACATATACAATTATAGCGAAAACCAATACATTCTTCATGGTTCTATTGCTTTCCATCAAATACTTATGCAATGGAAATAACATATATATATATATATAACAAATGCAACGGAATTTTACGGTTCATATAACTATTGATAATCTCATTCCATCACTATACTATCCATGCATATTAAATTTCAATATAACATCCATTCACATTATATCCCAAATGTAATAAGGCTCCATATACTAAACCATGTCAAAAGAAATATATTCATATGAGTTTTCTATTACATCCCATCAATCTTCCAATATGTCCACATCAAATTGAATAATATATACAATCCTGAAATAACCAACAGTGTCAAAGGAAACAAAATAACGAATTAATGGACCTGAACATTGCCTTTATATTGTTGTCCTCCTTTCCTATATATTTATTCCCTATCTAGAAAAATTGTTATAGATGGGTGGATCCATGGCTCATAAGGAGTAATGTTAAATATACTTGAAACGAAAACAGAATAATATATATACAATGATGGCATATTCATATAAGTAATGCATGCATGAACTCAAAAGAAACAGACAATGTAACTGTCAGCACCCAAATTTTGACTTGGGTCATGTAATAACATAAGGATAGCATAACAACATTTAGGCATCAAGACTCTAAGCACCCTTGGCTTAGGAAGAGCAAACCTGGAC
>JAOXJP010171085.1:0-12672 GCA_025762735.1 Platanus orientalis
AATTGGTTCATTTATAATCGGATATTTTTTAATCGAACGGATATTTAATCGAAACAGATACATGTATATTTGTATTTTCTTTAAACGAATACGAAAATGAGCTGGAGTTGGATGATGATCAGATACTTGCATCCCTAACTGCACTCAGTTCTAGGGATGTAAATGAGCCGGATTCAAAGTGGATATTAGTATATCCGAATTTAGCTAATTTATAATCAGATATTTTTTTAAATGAACGGATATTTAATCGAATCGGATACATATAGGTACATATTCGTATCTGTTAAGTAATTTGAATATTGAATACGAATACAGATTTATCTGATTAAACAAATTCATTAAGTTAGGTTAACATATTTGTATATGTGAGGTTAGGATTAATGTTAAAAGTGATGCAACATGTCTTACAATAGTATTTAAAATGTAAAAAACTTACAATATTATATAATATGATAATTAATTATAATCGGATATTTTTTAAACAAACAAATATTTAGATACATATATATCCATATTTGCTTTAAACGAATATGAAAATGAATCGGATTCGGATAATAATCAGATACTTGCATCCCTACTCATTTCAGCTTGCTAAAAAGTTCATTAAGGATCTTATATGTGTATATTATACATATAGATATAGCTTATTATATATTTATTTATATCTTTGGCTTTTAGAAAACAGGTTTGGGTCATGGGCTGTTGGGATTTGAGACACAGACCTGAGACAATGAGCTTAATTTGACTAGTCGAGCCGGGGCTTGAGCTGAGCCTTGTTGACGCCCCTAATGGCTAATGCAAAGCAAACGCCCTTTGGGACGACTTCCGACTTGTAAAAAATCGGCCTATACACACTAATAAAAAATTATTAAAATGTCTCGTCCGTTTTGCTTTGAGAATGACTTCTTCAGAAGTTGCTTCTATCCACGAAGTCTTTCTAGTAAAATCGAACACTTTCGGTGAAGGCCTTAGTAGCGCTATAAAACTCTGCCACCAGCGTTTGCATTTATGCAGCTTTTTGCCTTTTCGTTTTCGTTCTTGTTTTTCGAGTTCTATTTGCGGTTTTAACTTTTCTTTTTTCTTTTTTTCTTTCTTTCCTCTTCTTCTTTTTCTTTCCTGTTTTTTTTTTTTTGGTTGCGCAGTTTTCATCTGGTGCTCGGGGATGACTGTTAGTTTCTCTAGTAATTTCTTCTTTTTTGGAAGAAGCATCTTAAGTATGATTTTCTCTGTCGATTTAAACCAGAGGGAATACGTTATGATGCGATATCGATTACACGGAAAGGTACCTCTGGACCAGTGGAGTCCTTTAACAATGGATTCTAGCCTTTTGTAGGTTTCACATTTGCTTTTATATATTTTATTTCTAAGCTTCTTTATTTTCTTTTAGGGTGCGTTTGGATTTAGGGAATTGGAAGAGTGAAAATGGAATTGAAGTATCTAAATCCATTTCCATCGTTTGGGGTTGATTTTAAATCATGAAAATGGATTTAAGTCAAATCCCTAAGGAATTAGAATGTTGAATTGAAGCCCCATATCAATGGAATTGAAATAACCACTCATAGGGTGTTATTTCCAATTCCTTTCTATGAAACGGCGTGTGACCAAAATACCCTTGTCAATATTTCATGTATATGCAAATGATTAAAATGCCTTCCACCCTCAAGCAATTGTGATGAGTTTTTTAACACACAAAGTATCCAAAATACCTTATGTTATTTTATTAATTGACCAAAATGCCACTAAGTGGAAGATCTAGCTCATGTTAACTATGGTTAAAGTCTATTCAAATGACTAAAATGTACTCCTGAAGCAATTGTGAAGAGTTTTTTAGCACACAAAGTACTCAAAATACCATAATTTTTAATTGACCAAAATGCCCCTAAGTGAAAAATCTAGCTCATGTTAGCTATACTTTAGGTTTATTCAAATGATTAACATTCTTAATTCATATTTTACTTACCTAGAAAATGATTAAAATACTCTCCTCCCTCAAGCATTTATTAGGAGTTTTTTTAGTACATAAAGTACCCAAAATGCCCTTTGTTATTTTATTTATTGACCAAAATGCCATTGAGTGGAAAATCCAACTCATGTTAGCTATGGTTCTAGTCTATTCAAATGACAAAAAAATGCCCTACCCCCTCAAGCAATTGTGATGAGGCTTTTTAACACACAAAATACCTAAAATGCCCTTTGTTATTTTATTAATTAACCAAAATGCCCCTAAGCAGGAAAGCTAGCTCATGTTAGCTATGCTTTAGGTCTATTCAAATGACTAAAAATGCCCTCCTCCCTCAAGCAATTATGAAGAGTTTTTTTAACACAAAGTATCCAAAATGACTATGTTATTTTATTAATTGATCAAAATGCTCCTGAGTAGAAAATCTAGTTCATTTGAGCTTATAGAAAGAGTTTTGAAAAAAAAAAACCGGTTTATCTCCCCAAGTGATCATCATAGTGGGTAAACTACATTAAAATCCCGATAAGAATGAACATAACATTTTTGTAGTGATTATCAAGGAATTGAAGGTTAGATAGAAGCTTGAGCATAATAAATGGAAAGCTTTGGTACCCAACTCGCAGGACTTGGAAGTTTTTAGTAATGGGCCGTAGAATCTCAAGGTCACCCATGAAGTAGAGAGCAAGAGTGATTGATATTTTTGAATAATTGTGCATTTAAACGGTGGAATTGAGATTTTTGAATTCTAATTTCATCCATATATAAATGCATCCAAATGGTAAAATTCTAAATGCATTGAATTTAATTCAATGGATTTCAATTCTATAGAATTGGAATTCCAAGGCTAATTCCAATTCTGTGAATCCAAATGCACCCTTAGGATTTGATCCATGTTTCTCTCTTGAATCTTGATAGAATTGTTGTTAAAATGATCGTAGGAATTCAATATAAAACAATTAATTTGATGTTGTACTAACTATAGAATTCAAACAAATTAAATTATTGCAAATAGACTACTTCAAGTACTTGTAGATAACCAATCAAACTATTATAATCAAGACTATTCTAGATAATTAAGCTAAACTAAACTAACAAAGAAATCAAATGGAAATGACTTATCGGTACGTATGTGCCAAGTCGTGCCAAGAGGAAGTGTCTTTAATGGTATTTGGCTCCCTCTATTATGATGCGGAAGGGATTTGTTGATGACTGTCTCAGGATTCAACAACACCAATCTTCTTGGACCTGCACTGTATAAAAAGACCCATAGCGAATGGCAATGGATGTGATTCAATTCCAACCAACACAACTTCAAATCTCAAGAAAAATCAAGCAGAGTTTCTTCTATGTTTTATGGAAAAAAAGTAGAGAAAATGAAAAGAAATGAAAGAGAATAAAAGAGAAGATAAATTGTTCAAGTGTCTTTAACGTGAAAACCCCTTTTCTATTTATAGATTTTGTAGACACTAAAAATGTGTTTATAAACTCATCAGACGTCCATTGGCATGGAAAATGACATATATTGATGTCTAGAGACATCTTTGGTGCCTCTACATGTTTCCCCGTGAGCGGATCTAAAACTTTCACAATGTTTATTTTCTCTCATTCTACACAATTCGAATGTTCAAAACTATTTTCGAGCACTCAAACGTTTGAAAATATTTTCAAGCATTCGAGTATAATGTATTTTTCTCCTAGAGTTTTTCAAACAGTCAAAATTATTTTCAATCGTTTGAACTTCGACTGGTCGAAGATAATTTTGATCATTTGAACCCTTTAAGATTTGATATTTTGAATCTTAAAAAAAATACATCAATCCCCCTATAGTTTCAAAATATTAAAAGGACTCAACTTGGATTTGAACCAGCTAAAACTAAATTCACTGATACCAGTGTCTTTTAAACTTTGAACCATACTTAGGATATACAAACCAAGATTTACTAAAGCTTGGTGGAGTAAACTCTTTTGAACTATTCCTCATTTGTGTAAATCTATTAAATATGTAACCCACATTCAATTTTCTCAAACATTTCCATTCTATACAGTTTGACACATTTTGGCCTTACATCACTTCAGGTTTTCATGAGTGCTCTAGTGAACTTAGCTCAAGTTCTCATAAGAAGCAACCTCACTTCCACACTCATATAAGTGAATCCATTAGGTATGAACTACAACTAACTGCACCATTTGAAGGTAGGGGTGACAATGTTTGACACGACCCATGGACCCAACACGAAATAAATGGGTAAGGGTTGATTGTAAATCTATTTTGGGACATGCGGGTCAACCCATTTTGACACGATTAATAAATGGGTCGTGATCGGGTTAACCTATATAGTCGTATACCCTTAACTTGACATGACACGAATCTAACCTGCCAACACAAATTACCACATAACCAACAAACCCAACACAAACTCAACACGAAATAAGTGGGTTAAGGTTAACTGTAAATGTGCTTTGGGTCAAAGCGGAATGGGTTGGGTTTGGGTTAAGCTATATAGTAATATACCCTTTTCTCGACACGACACAAACCTAACCCGCCAACATGAATTGTCAACACAAACTCATCCATTACTTTTATGTTGCAGTCTATGCACTGTCTAGACCATAGAAAAGGACTAAAAGAAAATGTTCTTTTAATAGTGCTCAATGAGTTATCCTACAACTTGTTATTACCCATTTGAACCTACTTTATGGGATCTTCAATCACATAGGTTGGGTTTTCATCACCTTTAACTCATAATTGAGCTATCAGTCTCATCCCCTTTGATGTTTCTATCACCACTTTTCTATCAAGTGGTTTTGTCAAATGATCAACTAGATTTCTTTTTTAACTTCATAAAATTTAGTGATAAAATACCGCTACTCAACATTCTTCTCACAATATTGTGTCTTAGATGAATATGCCAATTCTTACCATTTTATGTACTATTCTTAGCTTTAACTATAGCTGCTTGATTATCATACAATATAAACATTGATTGAACTAGCTCATTCCATAACGGAATATCTACTAAAACATTGTTGAATGTGCCTTACATGTCTATTTGGTTGATTTCCAAGACTATACATCCACCAAGAGTGAATATATATTCACTCGTTGATTTGGTATCCATTGTATCAAATATTTAATTTTCAGCACAGTAACCTTCCAAAACTAAAGGTGTACCACTAAAACTCAAGTTGTAGTCAATAGTACCCTTTAAGTATTTAAATAATATGATTATTGCATGTCAATGAGTATTATTAGGACTATATGTGTATCTACTCAATTTACCTACAACATATGCTATGTTAGGTCTAGTATAGTTTGACAAGTATGTCAAACTACCTATAGCTCTCGCATACTCTATTTAAGCTACTAGACCCCCCACATTTTTCTCAAATATACGTTAGCATCATATGGAGTAGTTATTGGATCATTATCAAAATGTCAAAACTTTATCAATATCTTTTTTACATATATAGTGTGACTAATTTACCATCAATCCACTAAAACTTCTTAAGATTTTAATTCCTAAGAGTACATCTGTCTCACCTAAATCTTTCATATCAAATTTTGATGAAAAAAAATTCTTAATAGTTATAAGTATTTATAAATTTGTTCCAAGTAACATGTTGTCAACATGATGGTAGATAATCACTCCAGAATTTTCATTAAATTTTCTATATATACATTTGTCTAACTCATTTACTATGTACCCGTTTGATGTCAGTGTTGTATCAACTTTCTCGTGTCATTGTTTAGGTGTTTGTTTTAGCCCATACAAGGACTTTATAAGTCTACACACCTTATGTTCTTGTCATGTCATTATAAATCCTTTGGGTTGGTTCATGTATTTTTCTTCTTCTAGATCCCCATTTAGAAATGTTGTTTTAACATCTATTTTATGTATTATCAATTTATGGATTGCAGCAATTGCAATTAATGTTTTTATTGTATAAATTCTTGCAACTAGGAGATATGTGTCCAAATAATTGACAACTTTTTCTTTTCCACATCCTAATGCTACGAATTTAGCTTTAAATTCATCTATTGTACCATTCAGTTTTAATTTGTTTCTAAATACCCATTTACATCATATGGATTTAGTACCTTCAAGAAACTCTACTAATTCCCAAGTATGACTGGCCACGATAGATTATAACTCAATATCTATAGCCTCTTTCTAGAATATTACATTTGAAGATCTCATTGCTTCTTTATAACTATGATCATTCTCAACAAGATAGATGAACTAATTATCTTCAAGATTAATTTTCTTTTTAATTCTTTTACTTCTTCTAACTTTGGATACTTCCTCAATCTCTTTTTCTACTATTTTCTTTTCCTTTTCTATGTTTTTATTTTATAAATTATTAGATATTTTATTTTTCATAGGTAATTTTTTTTCAAAGACTTCAGCATCTTTGACTTCTCTAATTGTATTTGGTTCTAAAATAAGGTGCATGACCCTTCCACAATTCATATTGGGTTTTTTCGATTTTCCTATGTGGAATTTTATTTTGTATATAACATAAAAATATTAATATTGTCTTCCCCACAAATTCATAGGTATCCCTAAACTTAGAAGTAATGCATTCATCATTTTCTTAAGAAAACGAATTCATGCTACTCCATTCGATTCAAGAGTATATGATACAGTGGTTTCATGTATGATCTCATTACTCTCACAAATGTTTCTTAATGAGGTTGAATCATACTCAACTCCTCTATCAGATCTCAATCTTTTAATCTTCTTATCTAACTGATTTTTTACTTTAGATTTATCTTTAATGAATGCATCCTTCGCTTCATCTTTTTTTCTTCAAAGATATAACTCTATGAAACTAGAGTAATCATCTACAAATATAATGTATTAGAATTTCCTTCCTTTAGTCATAGTACTCATAAGTCTCCTAAATCACTATGAACTAACTCCAATAGTTCACTTTTTCTCCCTAGAAACTTGTGTGTTTTCTTTGTAAATTTTTATTTTACACATATTTCACATTTTTTTGGTTCATGACTATTCAAGTTAGAAATTCATCCAACTTGTTTTAATCTATTAATATAGGAATAGTTTACATGTCCTAATCTACCATGATTCAAGTTTAAAGAGTCAACAATATAAGCCAAAAAAGAATTAGATTTCATTATCTTTAAAACATTTAATACATACAATTCAGAATTACAATAACCTTTTCCAAGGAATGGACCATTCTTCATAAAAATTAATTTTTTCAGATTTGAACATTTATTTAATTCTTGCTCTTTCGAGAAGGTTTCTCGACACGAGATTCCAATGTATGTCATTCACGTACAAAACATCATTTAGTGCTAGGACTTGTCTAGAAGTGAGCGTATATAAGAAGCACATTCTTTTTCCCACATTTTGGTAAAAATCTATCACATCTCCATTATCAATTAGGATATAGGATGCAAATGCACTCCTATCACTACAAATGTACCTAGTGGCACCGGTGTCAACTCACCCAGTCTTTCACATTGTTGATGATGTTCATTTCTGTGACAATAGTCACAACAGTCTTCATCTCGGTCAAGTTCACCTTGTTCTTCTCAACTTTCTTATTGTTCTTTCTAAGTTTACAATTTGCTACTCTATAACCTATTTTACCACACACAAAGCAATCATACTTAAAATATTTTGTCACTTTTAAATTTATTAAATTTGTTTTATTTTTTATTGTGATATTTTTTAATACCTCCATGTCAATTCTTTTCAGTGTTTTCTCTAGAAATAGATTCATTAGCGTTCTTTAAAAATAGATTCGATAACCTTCTCTAAAGTGGCTTAATCTATATTGGTTTGTTTTATTCTTATACTAATTATTATTTATTCAAGATTCCTATCTTTTCTATTTTTGTTTAATATTATTCTTATAGTCTTTCCATGAAGTTATCAACTTCTCAATTAAGGATGTAACCACAAATGATTCTTGTAAACTTTTTATGGCTAAATCGCTAATCATCAATTGAAAGTCCTCCAATTGAGAAGTTATTGATTTTTTCTATCATTTTAAACTCTAAAAATTTCCTTATAGTACACTTCCTTGTTCCTGCATTTTCAACAATGTATTTCTTTATTAAACAATTTCACATTTCATCCACAATTCCCAATTTGAAATATACATCATATAAGGTATTGGTCATGGCACTCAATATCGCATGTCTGCAAATTTTATTTGTCTTTTCCCAAACCAAACTTAAATTGGATCTTACAGGCTCATAAACTCCATATTTTCTTTAGGTTTTGCATCCGTTAACACGAATGCAATTCCTACCATTTCAATTAAGAAAAGAACTCTTTCTATCTTTTGAAATGAAAACCATTGAAAGGTTCAATTTACTCACATCAATAATTAATAGGGAAGTCCTTGATTTATATTATCTAAGAACCAAATATTGCCATTAAGATTGTTGTTAAACAATTGCAGGAATTCAATGTAAATAATTAATTTCATGTTGCAGTAACTATATAATTCAAACAACTTAAATTATTGTAAATAGACTACTTCAAGTATTTACAGAGAATCAATCAAACTACTCAATATACTATTGTAGAGAACCTATCAAGACTATTCTAGAGAATTAAGCTAAACTAAACTAATAAAGAAATCAAATGGAAAGGATTTATCAATAAGTTCTGAAGCATGCCAAGTGGCACTGTCTTCAACGGTATTTTCCTCCCTCTATTTTGATGTGGAAGGGATTTGTTGACGATCATCCCAAGATTTAACAACACCAATCTTCTTGGATCCACACTATGTAAGAAGACCCACAACCAATGGCAATGGATGTGATTCAATTCCAACCAACACAACTTCAAATATCAAGAAAATTTTAACAAGGTTTCTGCTATTTTTTCATGAAAAATGGTAGAAAATGCGAAAAGAAACGAGAGAGAATAAGAGACAAGAGAAATTGTTCAAGTGTCTTTAACGTGAAAACCTCCTTTCTATTTATAGATTTTGTAGAGACACTAAGAATGTGTCTATAGATTCATTGGACATCCATTGGCATGAGAAAAAACATATATTGATGTCCATAGACATCTTTGGCGCCTCTACATGCTTTCCCATGAATGGATTTTAAAATTTCACAACGTTCATTTTTTCTCATAATGCATAATTCGAACGTTCAAAAATATTTTAAGAGTTAGAACTGCTTCGAATGTTTGAAAATATTTTCGAGCGTTCAAGAAGAATATTTTTTTCTCCTGGAGTTTTTTGAACTTCAACCGGTCAAAGATAATTTTGATAGTTTTAACCCCTTAAGATTCGATATTTTGAATCTTGAATACAACAAGAATTAGTAATGATAGTATACTAGTTGGGAGACTTAATCTAAGAATAATAGTAATCAAATAACTTGCTCACTTCTACAATCATAGAAATAGGGTGAGGAAATTTATGTCTGAAAACTACCTCAATTTTGTCCTCCCAAAGTTCTCAACATAACATTGCTCTATGGGAATTAACCTCCAATGTATCATCACTTTCTATAAGTGGGGAAGACCTCCACTCAAGAAACCAATGACCAAAAGATTGATCTTGGAGTGCTACTGATCTTAGTATGAGCTTTGATTCAAACCATACTAGCTTGGCATATGAACTCTCTAACAAAGTGTGCAAAATCATTTCATTGGTCTCTTCACACCTTTGGTAGTAGGTTTCTTACATGAATCATGAGAGAATGCATTTTCTTTGACTACTGAAGCATTTGTGCAGCATCTCTATGTAAAAGTTTTAATTTGAAATCTTTCATTTCTTTATGGACTTCCAATTAAATTTGGCCAAACTTGGTCGTGAGAATTGTAGATCTATTGAACTAAATTGTTGTTGTGGCTAATTGATGAACTGACTTGACCGAACTAAACTGAGTTTTCCACCTATCCATTGTAGTTTCCTCCCACTTTTTTTAACCTATTTAAATCTCATATTGGCCTTGTTTGTCATCTTTAAAGTACCTTCTATAATCTTAAAGTGTGGCATTGCATAAGTTTAGGATAGATGTTGCAACTACCTTGATGAACACTTCCTTTCCCATATGAAATAGAAGTTTGTTCTTGGATCCTTGAATTTTTTTTAAAGCTTGATTTGCTAATAAATGTAAAGACTTTTTTTTTATTCACCATTTTTTTATGGAAGATCCAAATATTTAGAAAGACCTTGGAGGTTATAATTTTCAAGAATAAAGAAATTATCCTTCTAAATTTTGGGTATGTAGTTAACCTCTTTTTCTAAAACTTCAATATTCCTGTAAAATTCACTCCACTTGATATGCTTTTGTTATGAACCTAACCTATACGCCAAAAGCCCTAGGACTGATGGAACACGTTAAGCTAGGCTCTTAACCTTTGGGATTGTAATATTCCACCACCTCTGCAACCAACATCTTGGCGGTCTACTTTGTAAAGGCATTCACTCTGGCCTCTCATCTAGGTAGCATTTTCCATCCGTAGCGGCTTTCACTCTAGTCAGGTAACTCTTTCCAGATTTTTTGTAACGGTTTTTACTCTAACTCAAATAGCCAGTTCCACAATGTAGCAGCTCTAACTCTAGTCCATGTTGTCATCTCCACAGGTTGTCCCTTTTATGACTTAAACTCAGGACGTGGTGTTGGCTCTAATACTAGATGATAGAACCCAAGGGATTCTACCGTTGATAATCAGAAAAAACAAGAAAATAAGAGAGAGAGAGAGAGAGAGAGGTGATCTCTTCAAAGGGATCGGGTCTCCTTGAATTGCTCAAGCAATTCTGTTGTTCTTTGATGCTTCGTCATACGATATCTACATCTATTTATAGGGGCTAATCACGTCCAATATAAAAAAACGAAATATGATAACAAAATCAAGTGTAATTGCATAGTTGGTAGAATAGAAACAAATTAGGAGAATGATTAAGGGAAATATTCAAGAATGCTAACAACTTCTTGTAACATTGCTTTGTGAATAAAAAACAATCATCACAGAAGAGAAGATTTGTAATATTTTTTTTATCCGAATAGCTATTTGGCTTCCCTTGATTTTCTGCGTTGGAGATAAGGGAGGTAAGGCATCGGCACACAAGATAAAAGGTAAGGGGATAAGGGATCACCCTGTCTATGGTCTCTATCAGATCGAATGATACCTTTTGGAGTCCCATTATTAGTATAGAATATTTGATTGTCGACACACATTGCATGATCAAATGAATCAATTTTTTGTAAACCCTAATATTCATGTTAAGCTTTCCAAGAAATCCATTCCATACGATCATAGGATTGACTCACCGCTAAACGGCAGAAAACCAAGTAGCACTAAATGATGCTTTAAATATTGCTTATAGCTTGAATGAGGGCAAGTTGTTCAACTACTCCTTAAACTAAATTAGCTTTCCAATAAACCCCACTATATACGATCATAGGCTTGACTTAAGTCGTCCAACTACTCAAACTAAATTAATAAGAGGAGAGAGGAAAAGCACAGTTAACTTCATCATTTTCTAAAATCAAGTTTAAATGAAGACAGTAAAACTTGACATCCCTTACCCAAGCCCAACCCAGGCCTTGATCGGGTTGGAATTTCCAGGCCCAAGCCCAACTCAAACTGCCCATGGGTATGTCTGGCTCAGTTTGAGTCCCTCCAAGTTGTTTGGTCATAACATCGGTAGTATATACATACCCAAGTTATACAAAATGCCCAAAATATTCGGATGGGCTTGGATTATGTGAGAACGAATCTTGTGAGAACCGCGAAAACAGCACCAGAGGGGCTGACGCATCAGTACCGAAAAGTGATTTGCACTTTTCGGGGGGCACCACTTAACATTTTTCGGCGCTGATGTGTCTGTCCCATGATGCCGTTTTCACGGTTCTCACAAGATTCTCTCTCACCTAATTTTTAGTGTATTTGGATCTAAAAATCCCATTGCACAAACTCAACACCATTGACAACACATGTAAATTTAGCATAGAGCTCTTCCTGCCATTTCATGGCAATAACCTCTGAATCTTTCTTCTGGTCAACTTTTCCGTCGAGTTCTGCTTGTGTGTCTGTTTGTGCAGACCAAAACACCTTCCAAAACTGCTTCTCTCATGAGTTCAAACTTCTCATGATGGACGCGAGACCTATTCAAATTTTCAAAGCAGGTTCTTGGACTAAATGGCCAGTTTTACGATTGCAGCACGTGAAAGAGATTGTTTTCGAAGTTCTTAAAGAGACCCATGTGAAAAATTTTATCTTTGATTAGGTGAGATGTTTTACTCTCCTAGACGTAAGTCCTTTCCAAGTTTAATACGTGGTCTTTTCTTCTTCTTTTTAAATTATTTTCTGTCAGTAGGCGTCGCTGTAATGAGGTTGTCCTACGTTTTTTCCTTGGTTTTGGTTGGTTGATATGATTGATATTTTCAGTCAATTGAGCATATTATATTCTTGGATACCCAAAAAAAAAAAAAAGGGAAAAGATTAGGTACGAAATCTGTTTTTCCTCATGTATTAGAATGGCATCATGGGTGAATGCTCAGCATTGAAAAGTGATAAGCACCCCCCCCCAAGTGAAAGTCACTTTTCAGCACCGATATCAGCACCTTGATGTCATTCTAAGACATCAGGAAAAGCATATTTCCGTACTTAATCCCAGTTCAAAATAAACAATGATACGCTACCCCGCCCCCCTTTAAAAAGAGCAAAAGAATATATAATTTTTTTTTTTTTTTGCTGTTGTTG
>JAOXJP010171096.1:0-12671 GCA_025762735.1 Platanus orientalis
CACCCCCTCATAAGGGGGTGTGGGCCCCATGCACTTTTTGCATAGGGCCCACACACCCCTGTGAGGGGGCAAACGGTACATCCTGGAGAGAACATCTTTTCAGGGAGAGAAATCATCTATTTCTCTAAATTACTTAAAAATGTATCATGCAATAAATATGACATGATGTGAAGACTCAAACTTTTTATATAATTCGTTTTATCAAACCAAAAAAAAAAAAAAAACATCATATCAGACTATCCTGACATAAGTACTGCGCACAAGTCTTTTCAAAGCTCTTTATATCAGGAACAAATCGTCATTTGCCCATTTAAAAAAATAAAAAAAAAAGTCTTATTTTTGCCACGTGATGTGTGGCATACAACAAATAATGTGTTTTGAATTGAATGCCTCTTTTGATAGATACTTTTTTAAATTGAGAATAGATTATATACACCACGTGGCAGTCTATGGTTGGTCATATATTTTGATCCAAGCCTGAGCTTAAGCTTGTGTGACAAGCCTGAGCTGAGCTGGGCAAAGCTTGGCTCAGCTCGGCTCATTGACAACCTTAGGTATGTTGGAGATCATGTTCATGTATGATGTATATATGGGTATAGTTGTAGATACATGTATGTCGGGGATATTCTGGTCTTCTTTTGTATCTGCCTTGTATTGGTATGGGATACTAATATCATAGGGTATAGTATGTGTGTAAAGTAAAAATTCATTTTACTGAAAAAAGCTCATATACTCTCTCACAGTTTTCTCCCATTATGTTTTCCCTCTTTTCTTCTCCTCTTCTTCTCCTTTCTTCTTTCTTCTTCAAACCCTAAATTCTTAATATACTAAATCTACTTGGTAGCAAAACCTTCAGACAGCAGAGAAAGAACTCAGTTTTTCACAGAAACCAGTGCTGATGTCAATTGTGGTGCTGTACAGACACCTACAGGTCAGTGATGATGGACTTCAGATTTCAATAGATCCTGATTTTATACGTTTATTAGTTGTGTTTTTGAGATTTTTGGAATCACGAAAGAAGTTTTTGTTAATTTTCTTTGTGAAAAAAATCTACGTCCTGAAATGGTTTTTTGTTCGATATTGTTCATGTGAAGAGTTTTGTGTTCGATTAAATAGTCATCTTACTCCATTCCAATGGTAGGAATCTATTGAAACTTGTTTGAGAATCTTTGGTTGAGTTTTGAAGTCATGGTGATGATTTTTGTAAGGCTGCTCTGCCGCCACCCGCTAGAAGCTTTCGTGAACAGATGTGAAGACTATATAAGTCTATGTGTAGACCATGTTTTATGTGATGATCTATGGTGTTTTAGTACTGAATGTATGTGGATAAGGTCATGAGCACTGCTGTATGCCTTCGTTTGATGTATTGTTGTAAGATATTGAAGTTAGTTGCCTCCTGTTGCAGCACTTTGGTGTTGATTGTAGCCCTAAGATGCTGGTTTGAGTTGGCAAAAGGGTTGATCATATGCTACAACAAAAGTTTCCAGATGCTATGAAGTAATCTTTGGCGAGTTTTGTGATTTAAGGGTTGTGTAACCCTGGTTTTCGTTGAAAGAGGACTGTGTAATCCAGTGTGACATTTAATTATTGTTGTGGGAGTTGTTTGTATGTGATTCAAGGCTGTTCGTGAGAATTTAGACTGCTTTTAAGCATTTTTGGGCATGATTTAAGGGGCCTCACGTGTGGACCTATGTGAAAGGGGACTGTGTAGTCTTCTGTTGCTTTGGGAAGAAAGACTTTGCAGTTCTGTGGAGAATATGGCAGACTCATTATAAGTTTATTAAAGCAGATTGGTGAAGATCAGATTCATGACACATCAACTGGAGGTATATTGATGGTGAACTATGGAGATCAGTGACATGGCAGACTGTGATGGTCGTTGATGTGTATTGACACAATTAGGGGGGTGGGGTGGGACCCATACACTTTTTGTAGGGGGGATTTTCAAAGTGTATGGGCCCCACCCCCTTGTGTCTGTGGTACACCATGATGCATCACAAGCTCGGCGCAGAGGATATGAATCCAATTAGGGATTGGTTGAACCCAGTTGTGTGAGAAATAGAGCTGTGTAGTCCTTGAATAAGAGTGTGAATGCTTTTTAGCTGTTTGATTAAGTGATTCAGTTGTACTATTGGACAGTGTAATCCTAGAATGTTTTCAATTGGCTAGTAAAAGGAGTATTCTTTGTGGTGACTAGTGTACTTGGAAGTGGTAGAGCTCCATAGTCCTAAGTGATATTGAATTTGAGCTGATCTTGAGCATGTCAGACTTCAGCCAAGAAGACAGTACTAGAGAAGAGATAGAATCTCCATGGAGACTTCGATCATAATTTCCCTATCAAAAAAATCTGGAACTCTCTGGTTCCCCCCAGGGTTAAGGCTTTTGTTTGGATGGTTGTGCTTAGTCGTATCAATACTATGGAAGTTCTCCAAAGAAGAAGACATTTTATGGTGTTATCCCCTAACTAGTGCATTATGTGCAAACGAGCGGCGGAATCTCCCACTCATATCTTTCTTCATTGCAGATTTGTTGAATCCATTTGGAATTATTTTTTTCTCCACCATGGGGAGGACTCAGATTTGGCCTAATGATCTCAAGCCCTTTGTCTGGCAATGGGTTGGCAGTGTGCAAGGTGTTTGTGTTAAGGTTTTTTGGGATAGTCTAATGCATGGGGTTTTTGTGGGAGATCTGGAGGGAGAGAAATCTCAAAGTTTTTTAAGATAAGTTCCGGTCTTCTTCTAAGGTGATTGACTCTATCGTGAAGGAAGTGGGTGATTGGGTGTTAGTGTCAGATACGTTCCAAGGAAACCCTCTTTCTCTCCTTATTCGTAACTAGTCTACCACTCTCTCGTGGTCTACCACAATTCCCAAAGGGGAGGAAGGTCTTGTCTTAGTACATTCCCCCTCTTGAAGGTTGCTTCAAGCTTAATTTTGATGGTTCCTCGAAAGGTAATCCAAGCCTGCAGGTTTTGGTTATGTCCTTAGGGACCACGCAGGCAAGATTATTCGTGTTATTTATGGCCCGTTGGGAAAGTGTGACTCCATTTCTACTGAGGCTATGGGTCTTCTCATGGGGCTTTGTGAATTGAAGAGGCTTGAGTTGTATGGGTGTTTGGTGGAAGAAGATTCTGAGGTGGTGATTAGTTGGGGTCTTGGCCACCGTTTGGCTTCTTGGCGCCTTTTTCTCTACTCTGTATGAGATTCATGAGTTAGTTGTTGATTTTGCTTTTTCTCTTTCCCATGTTGTTAGGTGTCAAAATGGTATGGCCAATTGTTTGGCTAATAAGGGAATTATTTCTCAATCTTTAGTATGTAAGAATTTTATCCCGGAGGATTGCTAGTAGGGCCTCCTCCCCCCTTCGTTGTATTTTTTTTCCTTTCTTCTCCTTATAAAGTGTGTTAATTATCAAAAAAAAAACGTAGCAAAATCCCCTGCCCATTCTGGTATTTCAATTGCTTCTCATAGTGTCTCGCCCAGTCACCCCTGGATCATTGATTCGAGTGTTTCACATCATATGACAGGTACGTCCTCCCTTTGCTCATTATATCATATTTGTTTCGGTCAAAATAAAGTTCAGATAGCTTAGGGGTCACATTCTCCAATTGCAAGTAAAAGAAATGTTATGACTACTCCCAGCATTCTTCTATCATCTACTTTCATGTTTTATTAGTCACATCACCAAATACCTACATTGTCACCATCTTTTATTCTTATTGTACCTTTCACGATTTGATGACAAAGATGGTCTCTATAAATTACACCACCTCTTGCTGTCCTAGTTTAACAGTTTCCAATGACAAACAATACATGCCAAGAATTCAGGTTTTGACGAATTTTTACAATGGCACAACCATATTGGCCACCCACAATTATCACTATTAACTCAGTGTTTCTTTAGTTTTTTTCTTAATGTAGAATATGTCTAGGGAAACCACAAATTAAAAGAAGCGAGAAAGCCCAAAATTCAAAATCTGGAAAATCTAAACGATGGTGTCAAATTACCAAAATACCCACGTCCGTGAGTCAAAAAAATGTGTGCTCAAACAGGGTGAATCTTGGGTCTAAGATGCACCACTGTTTCAAATTTCATCGAATTTGGAAATGTTTTGGTTTGTGAAATTATATTCATAAGTTTGGTGTTTTTAAGTTTATGTGAAAAAATCAGAATATTAAAAATATGAAAAGAAGAAGAAAGAAGAAAGAAAAAAATAAATGATAAAAAGAGAGGAAGATAGAAGAATAAGAAATAGATAAAAGATTACTTACTCATGGGGAGGAGAGAAGAGAGGGGATACCACACCCCAAAAAAAGAGAGAATCTTGGGATACCACACCCACTTCAACATACACGTGTCTTCTTTTTCAAATATTCATCTTCAACTGATTTACTTCATAAGTAAAAGGACCTTTAAATAGACAGTACATTAATAATAAACTAAAATAAAATCATATATTCTAGATCTTATAAATAAAATAAATTTGTCAAATAATAAAAAACTTCTAAAGAAAAAAATGAATCTTGGTTAACACAATATTTGGCTTGTTGACTAAGTTATTGGGCCCCACAAGATCTTCAACAATTCCCAAAATCTTCTAACTAAAAAGAGGTTGTTATCTAGTCAGCATGGGCACCACAAGAATCCAAAACATCTCTAAAATCTGGAGTATATTAGGGGTTGTCAACCAGCCGTTTAATGGGCCCCACTTTGACCTTTTTAACAGTCCAAAAAGGACTTTATATTGGCTATACAACCAGGCAATATAAAAGACTTATAAAATTGTAAAAACACCCTAAACTAATCTTAATTTCAAGTAACCCCCTAGCTCATAAAGCCTTATTACAAAAGACCTTTCTAACAATAAATTCCTAACAAAGACCCTTAAAACATAAATTTAAAATCCTAATCTACTAGACCATCATAGAGGACTACTATGGTCCTCTAACTTTTTCCTCTTTACACAATATGCTCTTGCATCAGTTCTTTTCTTGTTTTCCTATCTGAACCTTGTGAATTAGCCAAACATGATTGGTTTGTTTATGCCTCTAATCCTAATCAAATTTGGTCCCTTTCTTGATTGTATAGTCTAATATTTGGGGACCAATCACTCTTATTTCCCTATTTGGCTTTTGGTATTTTGTTACATTTGTGGATGACTTCTCTAAAACCACTTAGGTATATCTTATGAAGTGTAAAAGTAATATGTCTTCAGCTTTTAAAGCATTTCACAAAATAATTGCCACTTGTTGAGAAAATTTTCTTCTTCCACACCTTGACCCGAATTTGGGTAACCCGGGTTGTCAGAATAGGTTCGGTACATGCCTCAACAAAGAAGACTTTCACAAACCTCGAAGGGAAGAAATGAAAAAACAGACAAAATCTTTATTGGTATAAGAATTGGCAGCACAATACAAGTATTTTACTCAATTCGAAGGGTACACCTCTCTCTCTGAGTCATCCTCCTCAACAGCGAGCAAGCCAATGATAGAAATCGAAAAATGAACCAAATCCTATCATCTCGAATTGAGTTACAAACTACTTTGTGTTACTCCTACTACTAAGATAAACTAAATTTGATGATGATGTTGAAGGTCCTTTCTTCTTCTTTCTTTCATCAATTTATATCGAACCAATCAATTGCAGCATCTTCCCCATGTTGTAAGGTAGTTACTCTCCACTTTCCACATTTTCGTTATCATTGCCACTTTCTTCATTCTTCATTGTGACGTTGAATGTTCATCATAAGGTGCGTAATGGCCTTGTTTCATCTGTTTCGTATAAGTGATAACCCAAGTTCATTGCATGCTAAACATCATGACACGTGCCTTGGCAAAAAACTCTCCTGCTCCGCATCCTTGTTAGAAAATCGCCTCGTGTCCCCATTTTAGTGGACGGGTTCAAAGTCACCCAAAATCCACATGTCTTACATTCGTAGGAGCATTTTAAAAATGGTGTCAACAAATGCCCCACGCCCGTGTCAAGTTTAGATCTTAACTAAACATGTGCACGCTTCTTTTAATGCTCCAAATTTATCCATATGGGCCTCATTGATTGTTTCAGAGGTTTGCACTCGATGTAACTGATTTGACTCAATTACCCCAATCGTCGCCTTTTCCAGAACTAAAGATCTTCTAACGTTAACTATTCCCAGAATTTGTTCAACTACCAATGATCTCGGGCAGAGCAGACGACAATTTTTTTTTTTTTTTTTTTTGCGTGGGAAACTTAACCGTCTTCATCGCCCAGCATCAATCCTTATCACTATGCTTCTATAAATACCTACCCAGAGCACCGTCTTGTTCTCATCCCTCTTCATCATGATCACATGTCATTCTTCTACAATCATGATGGCAGATCTCGACACTTCTAGGGTGGTTTCAAACGTTGTTAAATGGAGTAATTCCCCTTTTTGGCCTATAACTGGTACTTGGGTTCCCTTATTCACAAGATTATTCGATATCTACTTTTCACATCATGCCCTCTACTCGGACCACCACCCATGGCTTGAGGATGGTCATTTCATCTTTGGTCTCCGTATTTTAAGGAGCTGAAGAATCGCATGGATCCATCATATAATCCTAGAATACTTCCCAGATCGTGGAGGAGTACCTTATGGATAGGGATGAGGCACCATCCGCAACTTTGGAGATGGAGTCCTCTTCTACACTTTGTCTCACCTCCTACGCCCACCACAGTTCTACAAAAGGGCAATCGCTAGGAGAGGCACACTAACTTGAGCCCCTTCATTTGCTATTTTGCTTTTGACCATTACTCAGAACGACGCCTAAGGTGACCTCCAAAGAGGTGAAAAAACACACCTTATCCAGGTCTCCTCGACACGTGGTGACAAACAAGTTAAGTAGTTTCTATTGAAACCCACGCCTTACCTCTGTTCAACACCAGTCTTTGCACCTCACGTCGATTATCATTAAGCAATTTTCTGTTTTATTTAAGAAATGATGTACGGTCTCGATATAAGCCCTCGTATTTTCATCATCTCATTTTTATTAAAACATTTTTTCCCTCAAACTTTGTTTGTCTTGATATGAGTCCTTATAATCTTTAACTTATAATAATAAGAATTTTTTTTAGACATTTTTGTCCATAGACATGAGCCTTTGTATTAGACTTATATTATTTATTGTAGGCCATTTCTGTCCTTATATGAGCCTTCGTATCTTACTTATAATACTCATTGGACATTTGTCATTAAATATTTCTTCACTATGATATGGAGGTTTACATTGCTCCAAATATTTGCCGTCGACTCCTCCTCTGATGTGTATAAGTCGATAGGTATTCTCATCAAAGACTTTGTTGACCTGCCATGGCCCTTTCCAAACAAATAGACATCTTCCAGCGCTTGGATTTTTTACTACCACCAGTAGTGCAGTTCTCCAAATCACGTTGTCGAGTCCATCCCTTATTAGAATGTGACCATCGACATGGCTTGATTCATTTTAATGAGTTATTGTAAGTTATCAGAGCAACATACCATGGGCATTTTCACAAGACCTTGCAGTTGTGAAGATTTCAAAAGACAATCCCCCCTTGGCACATGACTTCTCTAAATTGATTCCCTTTTTGCTTAGCATCGAGGTCATATCATCAAGCCAAGAATGTAGGGCCTTTCTTGTCCTTTGGATCCTCAAACCTCCTTAGTTTTATGCTTCTCTTCCTCATCGATCTTCATGTTGCATTTCCTTGTCTATATCCTCATACTTTCTAACTATGCCCATATTGACACAGACGAAGCCTTCATGACTTGCCCATATAAACAACCATTATCCTTGGTTGGGGCAGATTCATCCATTCCCGGCAATGATCCTAATTATCGTCAATTCTTGGTGAATTGGCTTTGTCCAGCTTTATTCGTCGCAATGCACTTAAGTGTTGTCGTGCTGTCTAGTATCGTGTTTCTAGCCCTTGCTTTCTACTCATCAATGTCTCAATTGAGCACCTTTCCGCCTCAACGTCCCACTCTTTCACCACTTAAATCATATTCACCGGTCCTATCCAAGTAAGGAAAAATCACTTGATTGTCACGTGTCAAGTCAATTGTGACTACATTGACATTTACCAACTCTGGGACTACAGTGACCACTCTTTGCTAAATAGCCAACCGTCCTCCATGCTCAATTGGGTTGGTCTCAACTTCTCTCATCTTGTACGTCAGTCGACGTACTTGTTCACCTTCTTTCTTAGTTTTCTCTTCTAGTATCCCTCTAACTGCAATAATGTCAGAGTCAGCTGGCCTAAAAGGGAGCTTAGTCTCCATTTCTCCACTTTGGGTGGTCAACCGACTTGTATGCTTAACCCCTGGCCTTTCGTTATCTATAGGACTAGTGTCAAGTTTAAGGACATTATGTCTTCTTGAGAACTTATTTTCCCTGTCGATCAGCCCAATGCTAGGCTCCTTTTATGCATGTCTCGAGATATGTGGCGTTTGCCTAACATCTATTTCTTGTGATCGTTTTATCACATTGCTCATGTGACCACGACCACATACTGGCCTAATGATTCGACTGGTGCTCAACTCATTACTCAGGCCCATTCATAACATGGCCATGAGGTGATAAATTTTGTTTATACGATGGGTGTCTGTATTGTTGGCCTAGGCCCTCGCATGGTTGGTGGTAAGAGTTATATTGAACCAGAGGGTTTTCCTGAGGCAGATAACTCGAACCCTTCGGCAGTTGAGATTCTTGTTGAAGGCATCCAATACTGCTAAAACCTTTATAACCCATCGAGGGGCTTCTTGGGCATCCTCCGGAATGTGAGTGTCTCTCGATCGTCCCTCAATGTGGCAAACTTAAGGCTTGACCGAGCTAGTTCTAGCCTTGAAGAAGTTGCACTCTATGACCAACCAACTTCTGATGAGACTCCCCAAATAGGATATCCATAGGGATCTTGATTTGCTAATTATTGAGATGAACAGCCGTCTAACCTTACCCCCCAAATCCCTTCGGCGTTCCCAGCATGGGGCCAAAAAATTCTCCTTCGTTGAACCGTGTCATTTGGTCTATTGCTCTGGTCCCCTTTCAGGCCACAGTTCATTGAGCATTAGTCAAAAGGTTACAGCAATCATCTTGGCCAACCTACCTGGTGTAGTCAAAAATTGCTTGTCGATCTCGTCAACTAAGGCATTGAACCTATCATCAAGTTCTTAGGGCATCCCATACCAAGTTTCTTTCCGAATGGGAGCATTTCCTTTCTCAAAGGTGTTTAAACTTCTTCCCCTACGAGGTGGACTCCCACTGTGGTCCCCAATCTTTGTGTTGGTAAAAATTTATTCTTCTACACCTTGACCTAGATTTGGGTAACTCGGGTAGTCAGAATAAGCTCAATACATGCCTCAACAAAGAGGACTTTCACCCTCGAAGGGAAGAAATGAAAAACCGGACAAAATATTTAATGATATAAGAATTGGAAGCACAGTACAAGTATCTTGCTCAATTCAAAGGAGACACATCTCTCTTTGAGTCGTCCTCCTCGACAGCGAGAAAGCCAGCGATAAAAATCGATGAATGAAGCAAGTCCTATCCTCTCGAACTAAGTTACAGACTACTTTACGTTATTCTCATTCCGAAGATAGACTAAATTTAATGATGATGTTGAGGGTCATTTCTCTCATCTATCTATATTGAGTCAATTAGTTGTAGCATTTTTCTCATGTTGTATGTTAGTTACTCTCCACTTTCCACATTTTTGCCATCATAGCCACTTTTTCATTCTTCATCATGATGTTGAATGCTCATCATGGGGTGCGACGTGGCCTTATTTCATCCGTTTCTTGTAAGTGATGACCCACGTTCATTGCATACTTAACATCACGACACGTGTCTCGGCAAAAAAATTCTCATACTCCGCATCCTTGTTAGAAACATGTCTCATGTCCCTATTTTAGTGGTCAAGTTCAAAGTTAGCTAAAATCCATGTGCCCTACATCCATAGGAGCATTTTAAAAATGGTGCCTACACCACTCAATTTGTAACCAAACTTTGTATTCTTCGATCTGACAATGGAGGTGAGTACATGTCAAAAAAGTTTTCTTCTTAATTTAATTAGTCTGGTATACTGGTATTGTTTATCAGACCACTCTTCCACATACACCTAAGCAAAATAAAGTGGTAGAAAGAAAAACTACCATCTTCTTGAGATTGCTAGAATTCTCTTGTTCAACATGCATGTTCCTAAGACCTTTTGGTTTGAACCTCTTCAAAATGCCACCTACCTGATGAACAAGGTGCCTTCTCGTTGTTGACAATGAATTAACCAACTCTCCCAAAACCTTAAGGTTTTAGGATACTTCAACACCCCCCCCCTCAAGAGGGACATTGTTCTCTCTTGGAAACACACTTAGAGAGCCAATGCGAGTCCACACAATGCATACACACACAAACACTACTACATTCGGGAAAATACTTTCCCTGGGAATTGAACTTGGAACCTGGTTTGGCTCTAATAGCATGTTGACATTGTATTGACCAACTCTCCCAAAACCTTAAGGTTTTAGAAGATACAATAATTAATATACTTCAACACTCGTCTACTTACATTTATAATTCCAATTAAACTGATCTCTTCACCTTCTCAGTCATTTTCCTCCCTCCAAAAACATTTGGTTGCATCTGTTATGTTTCCAAGTCTAACAAATCTAAATTAAACCCAATGGCTCGCAAGTGACTAATACCTATGGATGTTAAATCCACTCCATTCTTTTTTTTATCAAAAACTGCTCTTTAGAAGGAAAGCAAGAGTGAAGCATTGTCTTCTTCTTCAATCCCATTGCATGTTCCTTCATATTCCTTTGATAGTGGTAGTCACGAGGTAGACGGTAATAGTCGTGAAGCAAATGATGTTGGTGAAGAGGGGGAGAATGAAAAGGGTAGCATAGAAAGGAAAATGTATATGAAGAAAAAGAATACCACAGGCAAGACTTCTTCTCATATCCCCTACTAGGAAGCTTATTTAGATACATCTAACAAAGGTATTTCCAATCATTCTATTTCCTTGCCTCAAGTTGTTTCTAATGATTCTAATATTCCTATTGCTCTTAGAAAAGGTGTGAGATCTTGTACTCAGCACCCCTTATCTCACTTTGTATCACAGTGCCTTATCTCATTCATTTTATACCTTTGTTTTTGTTTTGTCTTCTGTGTTTGTGTCTCACAATGTCTCAGAGGACACTTTCCCAACCTAATTGGAGAGCTACAATAAAGGAAAAAATAAAAGTTCTTGAGAAGAACGGTACATAGAAATGATGAATCATCATAGAAGAAAAGAACCAATTGGATACAAATTGGTGTTTATTGAGAATCACCATTCTAATGGTTTAGTGGAAAGGTACAAGGCAAGGCTACTGGTAAAAGGGAAGGGTTCACACAGACTTATGGTGTTGACTTTTGCCCCGGTAACCAAAATGAACCCTGTAAGAATTCTTATTTCATCTACTGCCAACCAAAGATGGCCCGTATTGCAGTTTGATGTGAATAATGCACTTTTTCATAAAGAGCTTGAAGAATAAGTTTATATTAAACTTTGATGCAGCACAAAAAGAGAAGATACCAAAAATATATACGAAATAATTTTCTAAAGCCTTAAATAATTTAAATAAAGGATGTAGAAGCAAAATAAATTAAGAATTGAATTTTAGAACACAAATAGCCATGAAAATTTAGAAATCAGTAAATAGAGTCAAAGAAAATGAGTTAGAATGAATTAGAAATGAAAATAAGAAGAAAATAAGCAGAAAGGACTGAAAAGGGTATTTCTATAATTTTGGATAGAAAATCCAAAAATTATCAAAATGCCCCTCTGACGCATTAGAAAATTCTAAAATTTTTATGACCGTTTCTAATGCGTTTTAGATTAAAATTTCATTAAATTCCGACAAGAATTGATGGGTTAAATCACGGTATTTTAGAAACTTGAAGGTGTTTTAATGGAGGTTTAAGAACATAAAAAAGAAAGAAGAATAATGATAAAAAGAAGAAGATAAGAAAGAATATGGATAAAAGAAAGAGAAAGAGAAGAAGAAGAAACTAAGAGAGAAGTAAAAAGATAAGAGATATACCTTGAAGGAGAGAAGGTGTGTGCGGCTACTACACCTATGAAAGAGGAAGAGAGAAGGGAGCCATGAGTGGCATCAACCCTTAGAGGAGAGATAAATTAGGCCCATGGCCTACCTCGGAATGCCCAAATCTTCACAAACTTATTTATTCTTCACTACTAAATTATGGGGGAAGGATTGCCTTTAAATAGGCTTACAACCTTAAACAATGAAACTTGCTAAAATTATGAACTTCCTAAAAATCCTAAACTTGCTAGTCAAGTTTTCTAAAACATAAAACCTTCTAAAAGCTTATTTTCCTAAAAATTAAAACTACTAAAACCAAAGAATTTCTAGAAAAGCACTATTTCCGCTTTTATTGACACCCCTTAGTAATTTGATCATAACTTTCCAAATCATCTCGAATTTGCATAATCGTGGTCTCATTGAAAAGGTAATAGAATAACCTATCTAATGACACCAAAATCAAGCCAAAAAGTAAAGTTTTGGCCATAAAAAAATTGGGTCCAAAGTGGAAAAATAGGATTACAACTAAAAACCTATAAAAAAAAACTAAACTAACCATGGCACTTTGGCCTTATTACAAAATTACCCACCCC
>JAOXJP010171107.1:0-12671 GCA_025762735.1 Platanus orientalis
CAACAATCATAAATAACCTAATAACTAAAACCCTTAAAAATATATCAACTATTTACTTCATATTTGTTTCATCTTGATCCATTTCAGTACCCATAGGTATACAGCATCGAAGATTTTGGAGATGATAGACATGGGTTAGGGAAGAATGCATTCATGATTGTGATAATATATTGAAATTGTTTATCTGTTTTTTTCTTTTTCAGATATTTGAAATCCGGTTCAAAATCCAAATTTTTTAAACAGTTAAGATACGGTATAGTTTTATAATATTCGTTAGAATAAGATACGGAAGCAGATATGCTCATATCCAGTCTGTTTGCAGCTTTAGTTTACAGGATTAAAAGCATAAAAATAGGAAGGTGTTGAATTCTAAAAAATAGTGTTAAAAAAAATAATTCAAAATCACCGCACGTGTTAGCTCATGAGTGTGAAATACACTCACAACACCGGTTGTGGGCACAGAGGATCACATGGGAGCAAATAATAGTAAGACTGACAGACGAATATGCTGGCAGGAGAGGATCGCCAGCTACAAAGGAAGATGGACAGCATTTTCAAAACATTTAATTTAATGTTCATTCTATGTTGTTTCTTTTCTTTAGTTGGGATCGGTGACATGTCATAATGAGAGATATTGATGCAATGTTTTGGGGGTACGTGTGCATCATAGACCATCGCAAGCTATCCGAGCTTGGACGGTAATATATTTGCAAAGGACTTCCTATTGATGGTGGATCATATCCGCTCCTCTTAACTAATGCTCCTCTCTGCTCCTTGTCGCACGGGGGGGCGGGGGGGCGCTTGGATTATGTGAAAACGAATCTCATGAGAATCGTGAAGACGGCACCGGAGTGGCTGATGCATCAGTATCAAAAAGTGATTTGCACTTTTTGGGGGGCACTTATCACTTTTCGGTGCTGATGTGTCCACACCCTGATGCCGTTCTCACAGTTCTCACAAGATTCGTTCTCACCTAATTTTTAGTGGGGGCGGGTACTTCAGTGCTGAAAAGTGATTTTTACTTTTTATTTTTGTTGGGGGGGAAGGGGATATCACTTGTTGGCGCTGATGTGCCTGCCTCCTGACAAGGTGTGGAGTGGAGCGTTAGTTAAGAGGAGCAGATACAATCCACCCTCAAACCTATCCCCTTTTACAAAAAAGGAAACCAGAACAGGAAATTGAAATGGGAAGCATCCCCTAGATTATAAGGTTAAGCTTATTAAGGGGGGGATGCTTATTAAAAGGAGATGGAAAACACTCCCAAGACACAAAACAGGTTTCTAAGGAGAATGATTGTCTGTGTTGACACAGGCCTCTATAAACATGTATTGATTGCCACATGATGGGCTTTTGAATTTGGTCTCTTTTTTAACATTTACTTTTTCACCTAAACAATTTTTTGGACGTTTTTAATCCAAACACTATACATGTCAGCTTATCATTCACCATATACACTGCAGACATGCACTTTTTCATCATAGAACATTTTCTTCCTTCTAATAAACATCTATACTCGGATTGGGATTAGGTACGAAAATCTGCTTTTTTTGATGTATTAAAATGACATGAGGAGTTGACACATCAGTGCCAAAAAGTGACTTTCACATTTTGGGGAGTGTCCATCGCTTTACAATGCTGATGTGTCCATCCCCTGATGCCATTCTAATACATCAAGAAAAACAGATTTCCGTACCTATTCTTTTCTTCTCTGCTCATGTGGGAAACGGATTTTTAGCGGTTAGGGCTGTCAGTGAACCGAGCTAGCTTTCAACTTGTCGTGAGCTAAGGCTGATACTATATATATATATAGTATCACATCATTGTTAATATATAAAAATTAAGAATGGATTTGATTTTAATAAAATTGTATGTATAAATCAAATAAAAAAGCATTTGATATATTTCTTTTCCACTGTGTAACATATTACTACATCAAAGCATTTTATTTGATAAAAAGTCGAAAGCATTTAAAAGAAAGTACACCACATTTATAATTTTTTTTGGTAGAACCATCAAAAATGTTTTTTTTAATCAAAATAAATAAAAACATTTGATTTTTTTTTCAAATGTGTACTTACAACATTGGCTAAATGATGTGTACATATAATATAATACATTTTCTTTTGGTTTTTTAACTCGGTACTTTTTTTAATTGAGCACTTTAAATGTTTTTGTCAATTTGGTTAGCTGAGCAAAGCTCGGCCCTCAGGCTCGTCACAGGCCTGAGCTAAGCTGGGAAAAGCTGGCCTCGGATCAGCTCGTTGACTACACCTACTAGCAACTATGGTCTAAACTATTTAATTGAGGAAACATTAGTTACATTTAGTGAAGCTACATGCAAAAAATGTTACCTGATTTCTTAATTAGCCCGAGGATCGATCCGAATTCACCCTGGAACCAAGGTAATGCAATGCAATTTTACATGTCATTTTCAAACACATTTTAGAGATGGTATTATGTTAGCCAAGGATGCCATTAGGAACAATAATCTTAATTCGTTTTGTAAGGATCATTAATCATATTTTTGAATAACGAAAAGTATTTTCTTCTTCTTACAAATAAAAATTAAAATAAAAACCTGTTACATCACCAAAACGCGGCATCCATGATCCTTACACACCTCCCGTGTTTTCTCCAACTTCCTTTTAAAAGCTTGAAAGGTTAAAATTTTGAAGTGTTTCGGAAAGTGACAAGCTTTTTTCAAACTGACAGTGATTGATCTTATCTACATTTATTGCAAATTGCACGTCTAAGCAATCTGCACACACATATGTATATTTGCTTTATGAGTTTATCGTCGGAAAAGATTGTATACGGAAATCTGCTTTTCCAGATGTATTAGGATGGCATTAGAGGGTGGACAGATCAGTGCTGAAAAGTGGTAAGCACCTTCAAGTGAAGTTACTTTTTGGTACTGATATTCAGCCCCCCCCCATGTCATCCTAATACATCAGGAAAAGCAAATTTCCGTTTCGTACGTAGAAATATAAGATTGCCCACATAAGCATCTAATTGTGTATGTATCTCCTTTTGTGTATTTATGTACACAAGCATAGTTCATGCATGGGTGTAAATATCCGATTATCATCCGTATTCGGTTCATATTCATGTCTATTTAAAGCGAATATGAATTTATATTCATCCGATTCTATTAAATATTTTAAAAGAATATTCGATTATAAATGAACCAAATACGGATATACTTAATATCCTGTTCATATTCGATTTATTCACACCCTTACATGCAACAAATATAAGGAGAGATTATGGGAACAGCTGAGCTTTTCATGTGGGTATCTGCATGCTACGTAGAACTTGATGCATATACGTGAGGGAGGGCTTTGGTGTAATTAGAATGGAGTGACGGTGGGAGAGGGAGTGGGGTAATAGGTTGGTTGAGAGTTAAGACATTGCAATAATGGGTGCACCGGCTTAAAACAGTACAACGTCAAACCAATAAGAATTTTGCGGCTTATTGGTCTTGCAAGGACCGTGACGGCACGATAACATGTTGAAGGGTGAAAGTCGAAGTGGCACCTTCTCAACCACACGCATTAACTACTGTCTACACTTAAGACTACAAATACGCTCCTTGGTGGATCTTCGAAACCAAACAAAGCGTCGCTTTTCATATTTCTTCCTCTTTTTTTTTTTCTTGGAGAGAAAATGGGGAAGCTCTTAAAGAATGTTGGAGTGTTTGGAATAGTGTTGCTTATGGTAGTTGTGGTAGGAATAGTAGAAGGGAGGCGAATTGAGAAAGAGACCATTCATGATGGCTCAGGCGGTGGTTTAGGGGGTGGAGGAGGTGGTGGTGCCGGTGGAGGCTTAGGTGGAGGTGGTGGTAAAGGAGGTGGTGTGGGTGGAGGATTTGGTGGTGGCGGTGGTGCTGGTGGAGGATTAGGTGGAGGTGGTGGAAAAGGATTTGGTGGTGGCGGTGGTGTTGGTGGAGGATTTGGAGGTGGCGGTGGTGCTGGTGGTGGTAAAGGTGGTGGTGGAGGAATTGGAGGTGGTGCAGGAGGAGGAGTAGGTGGTGGCGGTGGTGCGGGTGGTGGAATTGGAGGTGGGGCAGGAGGGGGTAAAGGAGGTGGTGTAGGAATTGGAGGTGGGTCTGGTGGTGGAGCTGGAGGAGGGGTCGGCGGTGGTGGCGGTGCGGGAGGTGGTGCTGGTGGTGGCATTGGAGGTGGTAAAGGTGGGGGTGGAGGTGGTGCAGGAGGAGGAGTAGGCGGCGGCGGTGGTGTGGGTGGTGGAATTGGAGGGGGTAAAGGGGGAGGTGGTGGAATTGGAGGTGGCGCTGGAGGGGGTAAAGGAGGTGGTGTAGGAATTGGAGTTGGGTCTGGTGGTGGAGCTGGAGGAGGAGTTGGCGGTGGTGGCGGTGCTGGAGGTGGCATTGGAGGTGGTGGCGGTGCTGGAGGTGGCATTGGAGGTGGTAAAGGTGGTGGTGGAGGAGTTGGAGGTGGTGCAGGTGGAGGAGTCGGCGGTGGCGGTGGTGCAGGAGGTGGTGCCGGTGGTGGCATTGGAGGTGGTAAAGGTGGTGGTGGAGGAGTTGGAGGTGGTGCAGGCGGAGGAGTCGGTGGCGGTGGCGGTGCTGGAGGTGGTGCGGGTGGTGGCATTGGAGGTGGTAAAGGTGGTGGTGGAGGAATTGGAGGTGGTGCAGGTGGCGGAGTTGGCGGTGGCGGCGGTGCTGGAGGTGGTGCTGGTGGTGGCATTGGAGGTGGTAAAGGTGGTGGTGGAGGAATTGGAGGTGGATCTGGTGGCGGTGCTGGAGGAGGAGTTGGTGGTGGCTTCGGAGGCGGTGCTGGCGGTGGTGGAGGAATTGGAGGTGGAGGTGGAGGTGGAGGGGGTGGAGGTGGTGCAGGTGGAGGAATTGGTGGTGGTGCTGGAGGTGGCGGCGGATTTGGAGGTGGTTATGGTGGAGGAATTGGTGGCGGCTTTTAGTCCCAAATTAGTTATTTAAGTTGGTAGTAGAATCCCATGCACGCTCATGGACAGTAACTGATGAAGTATATGTAACGTTATCAGTCTCACTATGTAAGCTAGTTTAATAGAATAAAGGGTTACCAAGTGCTTTCCATCAATTTATGTTTTATATGAATACGTTGGCTCTCAAATCTATTCTTAAAAGCAGAATCCAGTTTATAGAACTAATAATTTATATAACTTCATAGCTGGATACTTTACAATTTACAATGATACTATAGTGCAAATTAATCCAATCAAATTTATGAACACAATGTAATTTTGGAAATTATCCTTTGAATCCAAGCACTGAGAAGTAAGGGAGACGAAAATAAGAGTCTTTAGTTGTAAACAGGCAACCATTCCTTGCCGTCAATGAAATCTATAGCCATGAACGGTGCAGCTTCTTCTTCAGTGAGTTGTCTCGACCAAGGAGCACGGTGTGCTGAGTCAGAACCGGGTCCATGGCACTTGTACTCCGCGTGCCACAGATTTCTGTTTCATCCATTCAAAATATTTGTCAAAGTAGAAGATATAATTACAATGACAACAAATTAAATGTGATTAATTCTTCAGACCCTACAAATTATCTTTTCAAATTGCTTGAAGATCATGATGTTTTGATGTTACTAATGATTTGGGTAGGTATTGGTAACCGATCAAATTTGACAGTGACACATTGGGGTTCAAGGCTGGGGGCCCTTTTCCGAGCCCCAAGGGTAAAATCATACTTTTACATTGTGGCCAACTAACCCTAAATAACTAAGGGTATTTGGATGTTTTTTTTTTGGTAAATCTTTCTAGAATTTCAAGCATATTTGTGCAACTTTTCTTTGAGCATAATGAAACTTTTACACGATTTTCCCCCAATTTTGGTGGCGTAGATTTGGTGTGCCCCCTTAATGAATGCTTAAAGTCCACCCACGTGCGGGGACAACACTTGACATTGAAAAAGTGATTTACACTTTTGAGGGGGGTGATTTTCACTTTTCAACACTATCTATCCGCTCCTGCATGCGAATAGATCTTAAGTGTTCATTAAGGGGGCATACCAAATCTTGGCCCAGCTGCAATGTTGGGGGTTTCCCCAAATTTTCTTTTGTCATCCCAAAAAACTGTAAATCACTTTATCGACGTCTTTTGACCCCTTGTGTGTGGGAAGGCTTTAGGTGTTTGTTAAGTGGTCGCACCAGATCAACTATGCTGATCACGAACCACTGGGATTTGGTGCACCCCTGAATGCACTGAAAAGTTTAAATCACTTTTCAACATGGTGTGTCACCCCTGCATGTGGGGGCCACTTTAGGGGGGCGCACCAAATCCTGAGGGATCTCAAGCCTATGGATTAGATAATCCGCATTCGCAACACATCTATGCACGCTTATATGACTAGCTACATGATACTGCATGCATGCGATGGTTTTCTTTAAAGAGAAGGTGGGTCTTGTTCTTACTGTGTGCTGCCAGGGTAGCTCCAGTTGGTCCACCCCTCTGGGACGATGGTCTTAGAGAGATAGGTCTTGGCGAAGATCACCCTAGAATAGGCACCCTTCGCTCTTCCAAGGTACACTCCACCTATTCCATAAACCTTCCCTTTTATGAACACATACCCACTATCTTCATCAGCACTTCCCCTGTTATTAGCTGTGATGGAGCCATGGATCTTTACTCGTGTGTCGGCCACTACAAAGATCTCACAGCTCTGCATCCGAAATGAAGGTAAAAGGAACGTCAGAGGATAGGAAATCATAAAATCTTCAAAAGAAGCAAAGCAAAGAAAATTAGAAAACTAAGGGAATAGACTCTTTTAACTCACTTGGAAAATGGAACTGGCACGGCCGAAGATGAAATCGATGGAGCCCTGGATATAACAGTTATCGTAATAATGTCGGCCTTTGTAATCAAAGAGGGTGTTATGGGCACTGTAGAATCCACAGTGGTAGAACGCAGCCTTATCTGCACCCACAAATGCTGCCACTGATTGATTCTGCGAAGTGAATGCAACCCCCACGGGTGCGTCATTCTGTACCAACAAAGAAATTACACAATGTCAGGGCATTTAGCTGGCACGCATGCATGGCATTATGATCTGTACTACTACCTCATAGAGACTTATTGGATCAAGAGTCAGCATGATTGGGTGATATTAATCGAATTTAGAATCAAAATCTATTACCCAAAAAAAAAAAAAAAAAAAAGAGTCAAAATCAAGCCAGTCTGTCCCTTCCAGTGTTTAAAAACTCGGATCAGTCCCGTGACTCTGAAGTACCTATCCGAGTTACTTAGTAAATTGTTCCTAATTACCAGCTAGTCCATGCTATATATATAGTAAAAAATATATTATACCTCACCTTTTGAAAGGACGACAGAAGGGAAATCACTAGGAACAGAACATATGAAAAGGAAGACAACTTGAGATCATAATGTAATTTTAATGGGTTTTTTTTTACTCTGACAGAAAGTGTAATTGGATATGTAAGTAAACAATATGGATATTATATTTAAATATGCGCAGATATGTGAATTCATATCCTTCAAGGCTTCAACTAAGTAAATGAATTCAATTACAGATATACCTATTTCTGCTTAGCATTTGTTCGGTCAGAGAGAGAGAGAGAGAGAACCTTGAAGCTAATACCAAAGGCAATGAAGTGGGCGGCTTCGACCTTGAGCGTCGCAGATTCAACGTTGTCAGTGGAGCTTTGGCTCCACACAATGGACGTCCTCCCCTTCCCATTTCCTCTCAAGAAAATGTATGGCTTTGTCTCTGGTATATGAATCTTTTCTCTGCCGTAAAACATTAACAAAAAAAAAATCCTTATAAACACACAATACATTAGTTTTGTCCAGCGAGAATCACAGATATTAACATCTTATTTAACCTGTAAACTCCTTTGCGGACATGGATGATGATCCACTGAGAATTCCCTTCTGGGACAGAATCGATGGCTGCTTGAACGGATTTGAATTCCCCATTACCATTAATATCGACCTTTATAGTACGATTGGTGCCTATCTTCTGGGTCAAGAGCGGAGAGTCGATGACTGTGTTTGCAGACAATCCATGGACAACGTCGAAGAAAGAGATGGAGAACACAAAAACCACGGCCAAGACAGCATGGATTGTTCCAAAAACGAGAGGCTTCGACGACGAAGGCATCTTGGATTGGAACAGAGGATAAAAGAGGAGGGTGTTTTAAGAGGAGGTTCGTTAGCCGTTGGTTTTCTGTTTATCGTTTTCTTCTATTCAGGGATTTGGCCTTTGGAAGGACAATAATGGGACGTTCTTTCTTAGCGTTTGCGCGAGAAAGATGGTTAAAACAGAAGTCTCTCTCTCTCTCTCTCTCTCTCTCTCTCTCGCTCTCTCCCTTCCTCTCATATCAAAGACCGATTCTTGTGTGGTTATTATACTGTCTTTGGAGACCTGAAATCAGCCCGTCTTTGGAAGGCTCTTCTTAGGTGATGGGGTGCTTTTTAACCGTCCAATTTGATGTAGTGGTCAGTGAAATGTGGGGTATTGGAGTTAGGTGTGGATTTCATTTTTATAGGTGGAAAAAGCCCCTGAGACCACAATAAGGTGCAACTCGACCCGGCAGAGTTGAGGTTGGGTTGGGTTGGGTTCTGATTGGGCTCAGTCAGGACTCAGGAGGGTGCCTAAGCTTCAACCCTAACCAAATTTGATTTTAAATTAAGTTGAATTTTTCCAACCTTAACCCCACCCGAGTTATGGAAAATCCAACTCAAACCGGACCAAACATAGAGTGTGTAAGTATGGTTTTGAGACTGACCCAAGTTCCACCCCTGATTGGAATGTTAATAGTAAGGCTATCAATGAGCCGAGCCTGAGCTTTGATTTAAGCTTGTGTCTTAAGTGAGCTTGAGCTCAGCTCGTTAAAAGTTTGGTTTAGTTAAGATTTGTGTAATAATAGTAATTATTATATATTGTGACAATCATATATCACCCCTCAGTTAACAATATCATTCACAGAGCATTCATGATGCACAATGATATCTACACTGCATTCAGCAATTCAATTGATGGTGGTTTCATTGAAAATTTGCCGCCTTCCCAAAGCAATGAGTCTTAAACTTCAATTGGTCCCCTCCTCCACAAGGACACATTAAAATAAATTTGGATGAAGCTACAATACCAATTGGAACAGCAACAGTCATCGCTAGAGATTACATGAGATTTCTCATTGAATGTATTTGTCTAAAATTATTGTTGGAGGTACAACGGAGGAAACAAAAGCATGGGATTTATTGGTTTACAGCTTGCTGCAAAACTTGATACCACTGCCTACATTATTGAAGGTGATTGCCAACTAGTCACAAAGCTTTTATAGGAAAAAGATGCCTAACCACCATGGAGGATAGCGAAAATCACCCAAAATTGCCAGACCCCACCTTCTAAGTTCTGCAACTACTATTTCATATGTTCCTAGGAGCTGCAACAAGGTGGCACACTACATGGCCACAATTACAACTAAGGAACAAAAGGAGGGTGTATGAAAATCTGATTCATTTGATATAGCTCTGAAAACTATTGTTTTGAAGAGAAATATGTATCTTTTTCTAATAGTTAGCCCGAGTTGAAGCACTTGACCGAAAAAGAAAAAGAAGACAAAATGGGCTAATGTACCATTAGACTTTTTTTTTTCCATTTTAGGCAAGTCAAGCTTGAGCTCAACAACTCAGGCTCATCACAAGCCTGAGCTGAACCTAAGCTTGGAGTATTTCATGTGACGAGCTCAGCTCGTTAACACCCCTAATTAATAGCCCATTTCATAGCAGATTACCACATTAATTAATTGTTCCTCCATGTGGCAAAGTTTTAGCTGAATAAACCTCTATCACAAGGCAAAGGGGTTTATTATTATTATTGTTTATATTTAGGGTTAATCACATAAACAATCCCCAGACTATCTGACAATATACGGATTCTCCCCTCATCTATCACTAATTACAAAAATCCCCCTTGACCGACACTATAGATGTCAAAAAACACTTTGACGTCAGTTGCTCATTGTTGACGGTTAGTTAAATGAATCACATGACCAAAAATTAATGGATAAACCCAAAACTACCCTTATGACATATGAGAGTGTATTTCGATGACAAAAATACCCTTGACCCATTTAAAGACAAAGGGATCCTTGTCCCCATAAAAATTTATAAAATATTGTACTAATATCCCATCATGAATATATTCCAATCCAATAGTCCTAAAATGAGCACAATAACTATACTAGACCCAATCAAGACCGTTCAAATGATGAACTCCCTAACAGTTGGATTCACCTTGCCCCTTTATCCTCTTCCCTGTCTCTGTTTCACACCAAAAATACTCACTAAGAGAATTACGACAGCGAACGCTATCATCAATGCCCTCTACAACCATCTAGCTCACTTGAATGGACTCGACGGTGGATCCTTCTATCATCTCTAGACTATGAGGGTGTTTGGTTTAGATTCTGACTGACGATTTTAGCCGAGAATTGATTATGAGTTCACTTTTGATGTTTGGTTCAAACTGTAGACACGATTTTGACAAAATCAGAATTAGAATTGGCCCAAAATAAGAATCGGGTTAAAGACTGATTCTGCGATTCCACAATCTATTTTTGTCGAACGTGTGCTTCCGCAAAGTATTGTCAAGGTGCACTTCTTCTTTTTCTCTCACAAGCTACCTGCAGCCACCACCACCACTTCTTCTTCTTCTTCTTGTGCAAGATGTTAGTTTTGTGGGTTGGACTCCGCCTGAGAAGGTGCAGTTTGTGTGTGTTGCAGGTCATGGGATTGGGAGTTGGTTGAATGGAATATGAGAGGAAATAAGGGCAGTTTTAGTCTGTGGGTAAAGTATGCAATATGGGTTTGAGATAAGATTTCCCACCAATTGTTTGTTGTATTGTCTTTTATTAAAATCAGCTTCCAAAATCAAAATAACCAAACATGATTCTCGATTCTAATTATATATTTCTATAATCTAATTATGAGAATTACAATCAAAATCGAGAATCAGATTCTTAGAATCTGAACGAAACACCCCATAAGTTTAGTATCAGACATTTTTATAATGGGAGTGACACCTAGGCTCGTCAAACTCTCCATTGTTAATGGAGGCTTGGTTGTTCTTAAATCATTGGAAAAACTACCTCATGACACTGAGGACAAGGTGGTGTGGATTGCTACATCAAATGGTAAATTCTCATCTAAATTTGCATGGAACATCATTAGAGCATTTGCACCACAGGTGCATTGGCTCAAAGTGGTGTGGTGTCCCAACCATGTACCAAAACACAACTTTGTGACATGATGAGTCATGAAAAAAATTTCTACCTAGAATAGGATTTGTTGATTGAATATCATGCCAACATCTTAGTGTTGTTTTTGTTGGAACAACAGAGAAATAATTGAGCACGTCTTTCAGTATCCATTCTTGAATAATATTTGGTTGGATCTTTTATGAAAACTAAATTTAAGGATAAGGAAAGCAAGAACCTACAAAGCTGAATGTACATGAATATGTCAAGGTTTAAAGGAAATGCACAACTCTCCATACTTGGCAAGCTAATGTTCAATGCAACCATATATCATATTTGGAGAGAGCGCAACCAACGAATCTTAAAGGGAACTAAAGAAACTTGACAGATGATAAAACAAGAATTGGGGAAATAAATCCTATTAAGGAGATGAACTAGTTCACTAATCATATGGTTGTGGAATGGGGGTTGGAATCAATTCAAGAATGCTCGAGACTAGCCTGGACTTGTATCTTGCCGAAACCACCCCCCATATTTTTGGGTTCTTTCTTGTGATAGATCTTTACGGTGGATATGGCTAGCTTTGGAAATGTTCTAAGGGATGATGTGGAGAACTCCCTTATTGCTTATGAATGTATGAGCATGAATAAAAATGCATTATGGTTGGAGCTATTTTCCCTTTATAGAGGCTTACTTGCAATAGTGGGCCAAGGTATTTAGAGGTTCAAGATTCAATTAGATTCGAAGCTGGTGGTAGATACTGTGAACAATAAAAATGATTGCCCATGGTGGGCCTTGAGCATCAACGACAAAATATGAAATTTATTGAAGTAGATAGATACTTGGGAGATGAATCATCTATAGAGGGAAACTAACAAACCTATAGATTTTCTAGCTTCTTAGGCAATAGGAGAAGTTGAACAAGTGCTCTATCCTTCGAATTTTCTTGTAATTCTAAAAAATGCAATTCGTAGTGATACTTATCAATGTACATATCTTAGATTGTAATCTTTTCCTCCATTAATATAAATTATTAATTTATCCAAAAAGAAAAAGAACTATTATTCATGACGAAAAGGTGCAAACATGGTGGGCTATAGTAATAACATGGATTAGACACCCTACTGTAATGTGTGAAGTTTGATTTGGGTTAGCATCAAATTTTTTCAACCCGAATTTGACCAGGATATAACCCAAAAAACTCGAATACAGAAAATTTCGGATGGCCCATTTTTATGGTTTCATGATCGAACCGTATCCGTAATGTATTAGGGTTTTTGGGGTATTTATATGTTTTGTTCTAGGGTTACGTGCGAAGAGGGAGAGATTCTAAAAATTGTAATAGTCATTGAGGAAGGTTTCTAGATAGTGAAAGTTTTCTTTGTGGCTCCGCGGTTTTTCCCCAAGTTGGGGTTTTCCACGTAAATCTTGTGTTGTGCATGATTTTTTTTT
>JAOXJP010171118.1:0-12671 GCA_025762735.1 Platanus orientalis
AGCTAAATCAACAACTAAGAGGAAGATTCCCTTAGTTGTTGACCAGCTCTATTTTAGATCCCACATGTTGACTTATTGACTCACCTAAATCTATGCATATCACTTACTAGTACCCTTTTAGTAATTTTTTCATTACTCCCAAATCACCTCGGATTTGCGCAATCTTGGTCTCTTTTGAAAGTCAAAAGATAACTAAATAACCCTTTAAAAGACACCAAAATCTAACCAAAAGGGTAAGTTTTGACCGTAGAAAACTTGGGCTGAAAGTAACGGGATTACCCTAAAACACTAAATTGACCTTGGTTTTCAAGCCTTATTACAAGGAAAACCTATAAATTAAAATCTCTAAATTACCCATGGTCTTTAGGCCCTACTAGAATTAAACCCCATGATGAGGACACCATGCCACGTGGTGTTCATAAAGTTTATCAGAGGATGAGAGGTCCTTTGACCATTTGGATGGAATAAGAGCCATTTTGGGCAGATTTATTTACTTTTCATTTAGGTCATGTGGGGACATGTTTGTATGAGTTTAGAAGCCATTTTGTATGATGAAAGTCTCTAACACTCTTTTAATTTTAGTTTTATGTTGAGTTTTATTTATATTTTGTAATAATGCTTTTAATAGCCCACCATAGCTCACCATAACCCACCATACTTGACTTTTCTCTACCATACTTGACTTTTTTCCACCTTAGCCTTTCATAGCCCACCTTAACCCTCCATAACGCAACATAGCTCACCGTATTTTTGATTTTTCTCCACCATAGCTCTCCATAGTTCACCATAGCCTATTATACTTTTTTTTATATTTTAGTTTGTTTTTATTAAGTGATTGTATGCCTATTTATAGGCCCAAGATTATGAAAATGAAACAATGAGGTTGAATAAAAAGTTTATGCTCTCTTGTTGGTGTTTACCTTTTCCAAGTCTTGGCTATTCTTGGAGTTTTTGTTGGTAATTTTCAAAGTAACAGTGAGTTGGTGATTTTTCACTCAAGCTACATATCTTCTTCTTTTTTCTTTTCCTTCTTATTTTCTGCTTTATTTTCTAGTTTTATCTTCCATTAAAGCTTGTTGTCCAAATCTGAAACCTACCATACATCCACTCAGCTACACTTCAGAATCCGCCTCTATCGTTGAGGCTTATCCCATATACACTCCTATTGCTGCCAGCTTTTTCCAGTAGCCCTTTACTGCATCACCCCATACCTTAAAAGTCTAAAATAACCCCCATCTCGCAGTGGCTTTTGAACTTGACTCTTTTGTTAGGTGGAATGTAGAGAAGTCTCTTCACATTGGCTGCATCATTCTCCTAGGGTGAGGAAAAATTTGTCCTCAAATTTAGAATCAACCAATCTCTATTACAGCCTCCATTTGATGCTCGATTTGGACTTTGCAAGAGAGGTGATGAATGTGGTAGAGGACCGAGAATGGACTTCAAACGCAAATTAGCAGGCTTGGAGGAAGAGTGCTTCGTTGCCTTTGTTCTAATTGGGAGCTTCTCATGCCTTGGCAATTGCTTGAACTTGGGCATGACTTATGGCATAAGAATGGGTGGTGATAAACACGTCCCACCATCATTTTCCTTGTTGACTGCTGTGCTTAGGATTGGGGTAGGCATTGATGAGATAGGGGCAAATGTAACTGGTTTGGATCCTAAAAGGGAAGATTTTATTCTTGCCAAAGTGTCCTCCATGGAATCCATACGCAATTCAATTGAATCCATATTGTGGTTCAAATGAGAAAAATAATGCCTTTTTTTGCCTCGTCATTTGGAACATTTAATCAAAGTTTGGAAGCAATATAGGATTTGGTAGAAGCCATGGAAGGAAAAGAAGAGAATAAAGAGAGAAAGACTTAGTGAAAGAATCAACTTGGTGAAAGAAAAAAGGAACATAGCTTGAGTGGAACACAATTGTAACTTGGCTTTGATATCAAAATTGGTATAGGACAGCCTAGGGGCTGTTGATTCCTGCAGATCTTGGCCCAATATCCAATTAAAACCAGCACCTTAGATCAAAATAAACACAAAACAAGATTCTGGAAAATCTGGGCAGCTTATAGGGAATGACCAACATACCCCTGCTGACTTGTCAAAAAGGTCTGAAATTGGGCAGGCTAATAGAGGACCTATAGGTGGACCTACACACAAATTTCAGGTCAATCTGACTTTTAAAGTATATAAATGAACAGGCTGTTCTAGAAATTTCAGTAAGCTAGTCTAGGGTTATGGCATCAGAAAATTCAGCAAAACCCAAATAGAATCAAAGAGATTTTAGGGGTTTAGATGATGGATAATACTATCATACTGGCAAATAGAGGATGGTTGATTTATATTAAATTGTTTCTATTCTGATTCTATATGGTGTTACACAATTTCTATGAATATGACATATTGTTGAGTTGCCCTTGGTACTCAATGGGTGCATTCTGGGATGATCAACACCAATATATTTATTTAAATAGCAAAAAAAGTTGTCTTGAAGCCTATGGCCATAGAGCAAATCAAGAATTATGGTCAAAAGAACCTTTAGGTGGAGGCTGAATCAAATAAGGCTGACGAGAATGATGTACAAACTATTAAAAAAATTGCAAAAGGCAGGGTAGAGCATGAAGAGATTGTCAAAATAGTTGATGATGAGCCAGAGCTATCTCCACCAACTCCACCTCCACCTCCAACCTGGTTGAACAAAATAGTCTTGGATAAGCTGGTTTATTTATTTATTTTTAGAAAGTGAATGCTCAATTATCGTCAATTTAGTTTAGACCATATTTATGGGAGGTCAAAATTTACCTGTTTAGCTTGATTTTTGGTGTTGTGTGAAAGGTTATTCAATATTTTAGTTACCTTTCCAACAAGTACAAAATCTTGCAAATCCATTGTGGTTTTGGAAAGTTGGCCAAAAATACCAGCAGGGTATCACTTTATTTTAGAGTTTTATTTCAGTTAAATCAAAGTTGAAGTCCAATTAGAAGAAGTGTGGTCTATATATACCACCTATTGTACCTAAATTTTAGTATTGAATGAACTTTTGATGAAAATTTGTTAACTGCTCTTGGAAATGTGAATGCCCCCTACCCAGGGGTGATTGTCTTGAAACCCAAGGTGTGATTGCGTGTGCAGTAACCAGTGTGCTTGTTCTATTTTCTATGTTCTTTTTTGAATTTTCTTTTATTTTACTGCAGAATCCTTAGTTACATAGTTTACAATCAACCCTATTCTCTTTCAACTCTCTTAACCCTAGCCCTAATTTCCTTTGTTTTTAAATCCCCTTATAAAGCTTAGTATTTTCTTTAATTCCTAAACCCAAAGATTAACCGAGTTGTTAAAACCCACCTATTCACAATTCTAAATCAGCAAACTTAACCCTCACAGATAAACACCAAATTTATTATAGTACTTGAAGAAGAGAAAATTAGAATTTTTGTACCTTTGGTCCTGCATCATTTTTTCTGTGACCTAAATGTTCACCAAGCTACACAATTTAGAGTTAGTCAAAATTTGTCCTGAAGTACATAATTTACTATTCATAAAAAGGGTCATAATTAACCAATTAAGGAAACCTAAATAAAAATAGAGGTTCATAGTGTTATTTCTTTAATTGCATTCTTGTCAAATCTTGAGTACCCATCTCTTAAACCAAACCCCTGTTCTTTTCTACCCAAAAAAAAATTGTTTTGTTTTGTTTTTTGTTTCTGTTTTTTCTTTTTTAATTTTGTTTTTGTTTTTGAATGAATAACAGAAACCTTATTTATTCAAGAATTTTTTTACCTTCAATTATTATATATGACTCTTCTCTAAGATTCTTAACTCTTGCCTTCATTTGTAGATTCAATAAATGTTTGTCTTTTGGTTCTACAGATTAGTATTAACAGAAAGTATATGTATTAATGTTTTCTATTTGTTCAGTATGCCATTTGTGATTAAAGTCAAGTTAATGACAGTATAGAGTTGATCACAAGTTAGATGCTGCCTTTGGAATCATTCCAAGCTTACTGAGATCTTTGGGTTACTACTATTGTTTAGCAGGCTATGCACATGTTTTTTTTCCTTTATTATTTTCTCTATGTTACAAACTTGTAACTGTCTTGGTCTCAGCATTTTATCTCGGTGAGTCTAAGAGTCAGATGAGTTGGGCACCATCTGAACCAAGACACAACCATCCTAGCCAATTTGCTTCCACTTTTATATATAGCCCTTTAGGTTTTTGGACCTGTTTACATGCCTCATTAACCCATGTCCACCCTACGAAACCAAGACAAGACAGACACGTAGCATCTGTCTTGCTTAAGATTCAGAGCCATGGTAAAAAACACATATTTCATCTGTAATTTATAAGACATCTACATAAACCCAAACACTTTTGGTTTACATACTGCTCACATTCTGAAGCTCCCTGTTAATGCTTATTGGCTCCTAGCTAATGAAGTTATCCCCCCCCTCCCCCCAAGGGAATAGGTAAACCACTCGAGGCAGAAGTGGCATGCACCTTCTTTGGATGAATGTGGTGTAGGCCTGCTTGCTAAGTTTGGTAAAGTCTGTGTTGACGGCATAGACCTTGCTTATATATTGTAATCCATGCGTTAATGGATGAAACTTCAACTTATCTGAAAGTTCTCATGACATATATACTGTGGCATTGACTAATTTATGTTCTATGCTGTGATACTGTCAAGTCATGTGCACTTTGTTTTGGTATGCTAGCTAATACATCATGGTGTTATGATGTTTTTGCAGGTTTATATACTTGTTCATTGGTGTTGGAGTCATTCTCTTTGTCATATCATGTTTTGGCTGCATTGGAGCAGTAACCAGGAATGGATGCTGTCTGAGTTGTGTATCCTGGTTCCTAAGTTTTTTTTCCCTCTTGATTAACATAACCTACCTTGTGTTCTTTTCCAGTTTTCAAGCAATTATGGCTGTTATTTCATTGGAGAAATTTGAACCAACTTAGAATTTCTGGATCACTATAAATCACATGGTTCTTCAAATCTGGTTTACTTAAATTTGTTTGGGGGACCAAAGATGGGTTTATTTTTTTCACTTGTTATCCTATGGTCATTGCTTTGGTGCAATGGTAGTGGCTTGGGCTGTCAGCGTGAAAACACGGGTTTGAGTCTGGTGAGCAGCCACTTTGTGCAAAAAGCCAAAGGTTAGATCTGCTTCCCGTCCACCCCTCCTGGCAGCCCGTAATTATATACCGACACTGGGTAATGACCTTTTTATTTGTCATTTTTGTATCCTTATATTTTCTACTTACACATGTTCCTTTGGGAACGAACATTTTATTGTTGTCCTTTTCAGGAAGTACTACTTTGTAGAGTTAATTTCAAGAATGACCTTCCTGATCGACGTGTAATTTTGTACTTAAATGACTGCGGTTGTGGGAGAGAGTATTGCAGAGAAAATGCAGCGTATTTAGTTCAGAATCAATTGAAGAGAGTCACTCTTAAGGATATTGCAGTTGACTTAATGATTGAGTATGTATCATTTTAAATTTTGCATTTTCTAGTTATACATCTCTGTTTATGTGTGTGTTGGGATAAATAAAGTAAGAATCTGGGTGAAAGATATACAAAGGACTTAAAAAAGTTGTGTAGGGAGAAAAATTGTACAGGAGTCAAGAACTAAAGTTGACCTTGCCCAATTAAACAAATAAGCATGGTAGCGAACACCCTTAAAATCTCTTAAGATGGATGCCCAAAAGTATGGGGAGGAATGAACCAGGTTCATCACCATGGGTATCTCACTGTTAACTTCATGAAAAAATTGAGTTTCTTTCTAGATGCATCAGTACAATGCAAAAGGAAAGATGCTCCAAGGAGTTGACCCCGGTCTGACAGCGCTTGATGTTCACAATAAGATTGTCTCTGAGAGGCTGCGGTGCATGGACCAAGACCTACCAAACAGATCCAAGAAACGAGACCACAAGCTGCTTGCAAAACTACAATGGATGAGGAGATGATCCATTGTCTCTGACTTCCCCGACACTCTGTGTATGTTAGCCATTCATCACCCTCTTGACATTAGGTGATCGAAGAATCTTGCCATGAAATGCTGTTCACAATAAGAGAGCCACCTTTATGAGAAATAGGAGAGTGCTAGAACAAAATTTTGGGAAAAATGCACAAACTTCCTGCGGGATAAAACTGAGAATAGGGCAAGCTGAGAAGGATCCTTTAGGATCTGCCATCCACACTCTCCTATCCTCCAGCAAGGATCAGGGGGGAGACCTCTCCAAGTGGAGAAAAAGAGAAGCAATCATATTGACCTCCCAATCGTTCAAGTTGTCTGGTTAGGTATTATATTCTAAATATGCTTAGTCATGATATCAATATTGCATTTTTTGAAAACATAATTATTAATTATGCCAATTTTTAGTTGTTTTCACAATAAGTAGAATTGGATGGTTTTAGAATAATTTTAAAAAAAATAAAATTGGATGGTTGAGTTGAGATCGGAAGGGATGAAGAACTTAAATTTAAATGTTCAGAGACTTGGGTTCAAAACCCATCTTCACCTACTAATATATTAACCACTAATGTTTACCTATAAAAAAAAGAAGAAGTTATTTTAGGCTTGCAACTGAACTGTACCAGAAGCACCCTTGGTATGGAAGAAAGACAAGTGACACATGGTCTTAATCATGATGTAATTTTCTTGTTCCTATATAGGCCTCTTCAATTCTTATAGGCTTATGCTCTACTCCGGCTAAAGTATGGATATTTTCATATTAGTTTTGAGATTGAAGGTGGAGTGGTGATTTAGTCTTGCAGGAAGACCAATCACTTAAAAGTAGCAGACCTCAGTGAAAAGGATTCTCAGAGTGGCTTTAATGAGAGAGATCCCTAATCCTCTTGGAGAGCTTGGATAGAGGATGGACTAAATTTTGATGGTAGTGCTCTTGTTTCCTCGCTGGATGGTATAGATAAGGTTCTTAGAAATGACTGAAGTGAAGATCTTAAGTTTTGTTGGTCACTATTAATGTATGATAGCCATTTTAAATGGATTCCAGTATAACCTAAGGGCTGGTATTCTGAAGTGGTAGAGAGCACTGTAATGGGATGAGTATTAGGGTGAGAAAGAGGAAAATCCTTGTTTTATTGTTGGTAGATGTACTCTAGTATGATGTTACCTGCCACATTTTAACATAAAGGCAGTATTGCTCTCTATTTATATATAATAAAAAGGTTGTGGATTCATGTGAAACATACACATCATTTCCCTTTTCCTCTTCTATTCTCTTTATCTCTCTTCTTTTTGTTCTTCTTGTTGCAGGTGGAAAATTAAACACCAATTCAAGATAAAAATTAGAACAAGAGAGAAGATCAATAAGAAAACGAAAGTGTGGCAAGGAGATAACCCAACCTTGCCAAAACTTCACTCGAAAGAGTTCCTGGGGCTTTTGGAGAATTCTTGATAATTTTTTTTCTTTCAAATTCCTTGAATGAATGAATTACACAAGAAATCCCTTTTTTTTATTAGCCTACATGCCCTTATCCAAAGATAAGGACTACCTAAATTGTAGCTAAATAGATAACAACTACCTAAATAAATGCGTCTTTGATTCTAATTATCATTCTAGATTCCTATTGCAAATAAAACATTGAAATATAAATAAATAAACTGTACTTGGTAAATAAACTTTATTTAGTAAACATGATAAAACCTATTATGCATGTCTAGCCTTGGGCTTCTTCCGGTGGGTGCACCTCTCTTGGTAATCCCACATCAATACCACAGAGAGTTCCAGGGTGCCTGAAAACCATCACTGTTGTCCCCATCATAATGATGCATCTGTTGATGGGGTTGGTCCTCCAAGTGGTAGTAGTACTGCTCCCACAGGCCACAACATAATACTGCTGTACCACGACTTATATTCACGAATGTACCTCTCATATTGATGATCCTCTACATTCATTAGTATCCCAAATTGTGGATACCCTGCCAACAGATAAGCCTGATGTTGTGGATAAGCCTGGCCTTATGATGTTGATGATGATAAGGATCCATATCTGCCGTTAGATCTGGACTGTTGGGGTTAACTTGTGGACTGATATGAGGCTGATCCGTATTGTTGGCCAAGGCTGAAGTAATCAGTCCAAGATGTTTGAATCTGTGTGCTGGAATCACCATGATGCTGAAAAAGGTAAGGGAGCCCGCCATGCTGTTGGCGATAAGAATCCCCACTGATGCTCATGCCATTGAATGACCTTGAGAAAGTGTCAATAGTGGCAACGATATGCTAAGAACTAGTCTCATCCTTCTGATGTTTCCTTCTCCGCCCACCTCGTTCCCTTCCCCTTTTGCCGATAAGTTCTAGGCAATGGAAAATGTGCACCATGGTCCGTATCTTGAGTGGCATCATCATATATCTCCTCTACTGTGAATGGGCTGAAGGGTCTTTGATTAATCTTGCCGCCACCATATGGTCAATATCTCATGCCAGCCCTACTACCATCACTCTCATCATCACTTCCATCACCACCACCCTCATCATCACCCCTTGTTGGGTGTGGAGACTGATATGCATAAGAAGAAGCTTAGGAACAGTGGACCGATTCGACAAAAGGTGGATCGATCCGACAGTGTTCGGTGCTGTAAAGAAAGATGGTAAGAAAGTCCTGTACCGGTCCGCATTTTTGTGGCTTGGTTCGGAGCTTGGTGAATTTGTTGAAAAGATTTAGAAAGTCCATGAGAGAGTGAGATTTCAGTCTAGATCAACTTCTAATGTATATATAAGGTCTCTATGGATGTCTAGGGTTCTAGCATGAGGTTTTTAACTGAGAGAAAATGGTTTCTTATTGAGGTGTTGCTTCAAGGTGAGAGAACATTTTCTTTCTCAAGTTGTGAGAGAATAGGTTAAAGAAAGGTTTTCATCTCAAGGTTTTAGGCTGTGATAGAGTGTGAGAGAGAGGGTGAGCGAGCTTGTAATCTTCCATTATAGTGAAATTGTTTCTGTGTGAGTTTGTGGTTTTTTCTTGGTTATGGGGCTTTCCACGTGAATCTTTGTCTTATGGTTTCTTGTGTGTTTTTCTTATTTATTCCACGTTTATTATTGCATCCTAATGAACTTGCATCAAGAGGATTTGGATCTTGACAATTGGTATCAGAGCTAGGTTCTTCGTTGAAAAGTAAAGTGGTTGTTCCAGGTTCGGAAGGCCAAGGTTCCTCGTTGCGAGGATAGGTGCTGTTCTAGTTAAAGGTTTGGCGGTTCCAAGTTTGTGGTTGTTGGTTCTCTAGAAGCTAAAGTTTGCAATTTGGAGTTCTTGATTTGAGTGGTAGCAATGGAAGAAGAATTCACAAGATTCGCCATTGAAAAGTTCAGTGATGTAAACTTTGTGTATTAGAATATGTACATAGAAGATTTTCTTTATCAGAAAAATCTCTATTAGCCACTTAGAGGAAAAGCAAAGAAGCCGGAAACGATGTCGGATGCTGACTGGGAGGTGCTTGACAGAAGAGCCCTAGGTATGATCCGTCTCTCTGTATCGTCGTTAGTTGTTTTTAATATTTCCAAATAGAAAACCACAGAAAATCTCATGGCTGCCTTATCTTGGATCTATGAGAAACTATCAACGTCCAACAAAGTTTTTCTGATGAAGAGGTTGTTCAACATGAAGATCGGTGAGGGTGGAGGTGTAGCTAAATGTCTGAACGAGTTCAACACGGTTACTTTTCAGTTATCTTTGGTAGACATCAACTTCGATGATGAAGTTAGGGCTTTGGTGTTGTTGTCTTCTTTGCTAGAGAGTTAGGATGGTTTGGTGATGACCTTAAGCAATTCCTCGGGTTCGGACATATTCAAGTTTGATGATGTGGTGAGTGTTATATTCAGCGAGGAGGTTCGGAGAAAATCCTCGGGGGATTCATCGGTGAATGAGAATGCTTTGAATGTGGAAGGAAGATGAATGTTGTCGGTGAAGGGATCTGAGAGTAGTAGGTTCAAGTCTAGAGGAAAAGGTGGGGTGCAATGTTTTTAACATGAACAAGAGTGATAGTCCCAATGGTGGTATTGCGGTGGTTGCGGCATAAAAGGAAGAGCATGAGGAATATCTTGGAGATGCACTCAGTCTCTAAAGATATGCACACTATTTTTCAAGAGGATTAGATATTAAATTTAGGTTGTCCTATTCATATATGTTTCAGGAAATTTTTTTGATATGTTCCAAGAAGAGAAGACATGATTTGTCTCTCGGTAATGAGTGCAGATGTGATGTCACGAATGTTGGGATGGTGAAGATCAAGATGTTTGATGGAATGGTTCGTACTTTGGGTGGTGGCCTATGTCCCAAAGATGTGGAGGAATCTGATTTCAATCGGCCAGTTGGATTCTATGGGGTGCAGGTATTCAGTTGTAGGTGGAGCCATGAAAATCACACGAAGCTATTTAGTCTTGATGAAGGGAGAATAGTGTCAGGATGGATTGCATCGTGATTGGGAATACAGTAACAAGCTGTCACACCCAAATCTTGATGAAAACCAAAGATTGGCATGTGACAGTAAATAAACAATGAAGTTAATGTTCAACTTATAATCATAAAGAAATAGATACCACAATTTTCCTTAACAAAATTTTGGTAGCCTCTCCTCATAAATGAGACCCAAGGGGAACATGTACCCCTCATTGAAAGAATGTTACCTGATAAACAATAATTATAGCACTAACTCATACATATATGAATTGTCCTTCTGACAAATGCTCATCCATTCATCCATAAAAGAAAAAGAAGCAAGTAAAGTTATCCTATAGGTTTTTTTTTTTTGATGAATAACGAATGATTGCATTAAAAGAAAGAGAAAGGACAAACAACCATAGAGCAAAGGGCATAAACAAGCCCCAAAGACCAACAAAAACAAAAGCAAAGAAAAAGCTACATTAATCCTTAGGCATATGGTCTCCTCAAACAAAGAAAGCTGCGTAACACTCCACTTGGCGATTGTGTCAGCCACTCCATTTTGAGCTCGGGGTATATGTCTCAAATCCGCATCCAAATCTTTTACTAGAACTTTAATGTCAGCAATGAAGTGATGGAGCCTCCAAGCATCGCAATGAACCTCCCTCCCCCTAGAGATGATCGTTGAAGAGTTTCCCTCCACAATGCAACCCTTCCACCTCTTATCTTTAAGCATCCTCATCCCTTAACAAACCAATGAGCTCCGTAAAAGTGGCACTTTGGATATCAATAGGACCTCTTTTAACCCACATGATCTGGTTTGATGAATCCCTTAAGACATACTCATACCCAGCCGGACCTAGGTTCCCAAAAGAAGCACCATCAAAGTTTAATTTCACCTTGTCACTAGAGCGAGGAATCCAATCCATTGCCACGGGTCTCTTAGATGAGTGCAAGCCTGATAAGCAAGAAACCCAGTCCCACACTATATCATTTAACAAACAATCTTGGAATTCCTTTTTCATAAGCACCCAAGAGCAGATCTTGCATATAATCAAAACAAACACCTCCCACGCACTCCTTTTTTTGTCTTCAAACACACGCCTGTTCCTCTTCTTCCAAATGTCCCACACCACTCTTGGAAGAATTGCTTTAAGGAACATTCTACCCCTAACTCCTATGACCCCCTGCCTTCACTGACAAAACAAGTCTTTCACAGAATTTGGCATGGTATAATGGACCGAAAGCCTTTTTGAAATAGTTTTGGGTCTAGGCACAGTGAATAATTATATGATTCCCATATTCCTCATCCATTTTGCAAAGGGGGAAGATTAAAGGGGAAAAGGACAAAAAAGGTCTCCTTTGCAAAACATCCAACGTATTTTGCCAACCAAGGAAAGATATTCAAGATAAAGCCTTCACCCTTGGAGGTGTTGCAAAATTCCAAATGTTTGAAACTGGGATAGTAGGGCCCGAAGGGGTATCACTGATTAGAATTGCGAAAAAGGACTTACAAGAGAACATGCCATCAGCCGAAGGGGACCACACACGAGAATCTCCTTCATCACAATCAATAAATTCCAACCGGGGATCATCTATCATATTACCTACAATAGGGATCTCCCAGTCATAAGGATCACTGGTAAATGGGAGATTCCAACTAAGGCCTAATGGCCTAGGGGAGAGAACCTCCGCCACCTTGGCATCTTTATATAAGGCCATGCAAAATAGACGCGGGTAAGAGACATCAAGGGTGGAATCACCCCATCAAAGGTCTTTTCAAAAGCGGATTTTATGACCATTTCCAAGAAGAAAACAGGTATGGGGAAGGAAAGGCACACTTGGGTAATATGTTGCCAGCATAAGCAATGAGACTGAGGAAGAGCTTGGTTACAGTCTTATCCATTTGTATCATGCCCGTATTTGTTAAGGATGATGGAATGCCAAAGACTTTCTTGCTCCGTGCTAAACCTCCACAGCATGGTTCAAAAAGGCAGAATCGGAGTCGGAATCAGCCGATCCATTTCAAAAATGAAAAAAAAAATTCCTAAAAAATTTTAAAAAATCCTAAAAAACATGAGAAAACTATTAGAAGAAAAAAGAGAGAAAAAGTCGGTCTTTTTGTCATGTTCTTTGAATATTTAATGTACCAAAAAACACATACGAATTATGAAACAAATAACTAATAAATAACAAAAAAGTAACATGCTAACTTAGTAAATGCTACCAAATAACAACAATGCACACCAATATTAGTTTTGATCTAAATTC
>JAOXJP010171129.1:0-12671 GCA_025762735.1 Platanus orientalis
CTTTTAGGCACTGATGTGTCCGTATCCTGATGCCATTTTCATAGTTCTCATAAGATTCGTTCTCACCTAATTTTTAGTGGTCATACAATGTTGGCACAAAAGGGTCAACATTCATTTTTTCGCTAAAAGGAAATCAAATTCACATCATCTCAAGTCTGAATGGACAAATACCACTCCCATCTCTTCTCAGGATGCAACACAATTGTCTAACAAAAGGGTGTATTAATAAATACACAAGTACTTATCCATTGTGTATTTATCATAATACCCTCCATTGGTCCATGTGCAGTGATTGAAACCCCTTTGTCAAGCCACATCTTATGAGCTGAATGGTACCTGTCCATTCAGACTGGAGATGATTCAAAATGGAGGCATACCGCTTTCGCGGACAAAATGGGGCACAACCTTCTTATTTATAAACATGAATGGCTACAATCTTTCAGAAAATGGTGTCTCAAAAAGATAACAAAGGCAATGAATTTGTCCTGTTGCAACAATCCAAACTTAACCAACCTCACTTAAGTACCTCTTACAAGGTCATGGTTTGGTATCGTCGTTGGAAGAATGCCACTCATGCCACTTCAAGGATATACTGTCACAATGCCTGCTGTAAGGGCAGGATATCTGATTTATGCGGGGAAAGGAGCACATATGAGTGTGGCTTTCGATTCTCGACTCTTATAAAGTCAACCATTTTCGCTCTCATAATGCCAAAGATCAGTTAGACTTGACCCTTATAAAGTTAATCCACCTCGACTCTTATAATGTTGATGACATGTGGCTCTCATAATGTCCACCACATCTATATATGACCCTATGATGTCGAAAATACATGACTCTTATAATGTCCACCACATTTGACTCTCATAATGTCATGCCTAATTGACATTATGAGAGTTGAGTATGGTCGACATTATGAGAGTTAAATGTGGTGGATGTTATAAGAGTCATGTATTTTCAACATCATAGGGTCACATATAGATGCGATGGACATTATGAGAGCCATGTGTCATCGACATTATGAGAGTCGAGGTGGATTGACTTTATAAGGGTCGAGTTCGACTGATCTTTTGCATTATGAAAGCCGAATATGGTTAACTTTATAAGAGTCAAGAATCGAAAGCCACACTCATGTGTGCTCCTTTTCCTACGTAAATCAGATATCCTACCCTTACAACAGGTGTTGTGATAGTATATCCCTGAAGCAGTGTGAGAGACATTTTTCAGATGACGATACTGAACCGTCACCTTGTAAGAGGTACTTAAGTGATGTTGGTTGAGTTCGGATCGTCACAACATGAAAAATCTGTTGCCTTTGTTCTCTTTTCAAGACACCCTTTTCTGAAAGATTGCAACCATTCATGTTTATAAATAAGAAGGTTGTGCCCACCACCCTTCTCATTCCTTCAGCTTTTGCAAATACTCTTTATTTTCATGTTAGAGATATGGCTTCTAAGAAAAAGATTTCTGGCATTCCTGAAGTTGGAGAATCGTCAGGGTTGTGAGTGATGCAAGATAACTCTTCCCCGATCGAAGGGAAGGGTCCTAAGTCTTTATTTGACTGAGGTACGTATTAAATCCCTTATTCGTTCTATGCCCAATCTTTTCGGTTCTCATGATCTGACGGTGCTAATTTCTTTTGCAGATGTAGTAAGGATGCCTATGGCTAAAGAAGTAGAGGTGTGAGTCAATGGGGCTCGTCGAGAACATGATGCACTTATCAGGTGCTTGGTTAGCTTATCCACTGAAGAAGCGGATGTTTCTTTCATCTAACAAGAGATCTTGGACTTGCTGGATTACATAAAGGCTTGTGTGTACAACTTCGAGTTTTAGGGTACAGTAATGTGTCTCTTTAATGCTTTGTCTAAACTTTATGAGGCGAAGGACATCAAGGTACTAAAAGGTCCAAATCATGACGTTCACTTACACCTTCAAGAGGAGGAGATCAGAATGACAGACCTAACTGCCTAGCAAACCAGGGTGTTAGGAGAGATCGGGCTGCTAGTGAGGGATGTCGATGAGTTGATGGTGTAGATGGAAGCATTGAAGGAGTAGTTCAACAAAGTAATGAATTGCCTGAAATCTCGCAAGAGGTTCGTTGATCATGTGGGTAATATGATTTATCGAACCATCATATGGTGGACCGTTGTGGGGGTGAATTGATGAGCAGAGAGATTGACCGGCACAATGGAGTCTCTAGGGAGACTATTTATAATTTGAACGTAGCACAGTTGGATGCCAATGCAACGAACGATGCCCTAGAGGTGAATTCGCAACTGTTCTTCATTGCACGCCAAACTCCTGGGTTTTAGTAGCCTTGATGTGGCAAGAGATTGAGCCAAGAGTAGTGTAGGAGTAGGGCAGAGTGCCCTTTGTTGTACTTTTTTTGTTATAGCAACATTCTATTTAGTAAAAATTTTAACTTTTATCAAAATTTCTGTGCCTTTAACTTTTATGTGTAGGTATCCCTTCCCCCTTTAAGAAATGTATCATGGAGTTATAAAACGAAATGATATAGTTCTCAAAGAGCGATTGTGGGGTAGATGATGATGGGGCTACACTTGTCTTATTATGGCACGCTACCTATGTACCCTGGAACAGGATCAAGCCTGGTCGTAGTTTGATTATGAGATTTTAGGTATTTTGTTCATTTTTTACCCCTAATGGTTGTCCACTAGGACTGGGGTTTGCTTAATTTTTGGATCACATTGCCATTATTGGTTTTCAATGGGATTAGCGAGAATTTGATATTGCCGTGAATGGATTTTTTTACTTGTGGTGCCCATGAGGGTTTTTGCCACGCCATTTCCATCATGCTTAATGCATATGTTTTCCTTTTTTTCCCTTAGGATCCTTTAACCCGAAGACTGGGGGTTGCCTTCTTTTTGCATCCCATTACCATTACTGGTTTTTAATGAGATTGGTAGTGATTTTTTTTTCGGAGGATGAATGTGATTGCATCTAAGGCAGGTAGAAACCCGAACTGCCTATGTACCTTTATATGATAGGATCAAACCAATGTAGTTCCTTGAAGACTATTATAAGTCATTTTAAGGGTAATATTTCTTCAAGAACCTAACATTAGTAATGGGGAGGATTTGGTTTCCCTCCACATCACGAAGCAGATATGTGCCATTAGGATAGGCCTTTTTCATGGCATATGGACTGTCCCATTTAGAGGTAAATTTACCCTATTTTCTTCTTGTGAGGTCAAGTGGCGAACGTACAAGAAGGATGAGCTCATCCTTGGTGAAGGAGCGAAGTTTAACTTTCTTGTTATAAGCCCTTGCCATGCGGGCTTGGTATAATTCCAATTGCTATTATGGGCAAGCCTGGATTCATCAAGGGTTTCGAGTTCTAAAAGACGAATCTTAGTGGCGTCTACATCTGTCAAACTGTCCTGTATTGCAACCCTTAGCGATGGGACTTCGACTTCAATTGGTAGAATTGCTTCTATTCCATAGTGTTAGTGTACAAAAGTTAGTACGATATACCCAGAGTGCCTCTGGTAGGTGCTCATGCCAGTCCTTTTTATGCCTAGCCATAATTTTCTTAATGATCTTGCCAAGGATCTTGTTGAAAGCTTTCGTTAAACCATTAGCTTGGGGGTATCATGATGAATGCTCCATGTTGATGTTGTATTTTGCCATGAGCCTGTACAAGGGTGAATTAATGAATGACTGTCCATTATCTGTAATTATACGGTCGGGGACACCAAACCTGTATATGAGATGGACCTTGACGAACCAGACGATGTCAAAAGCTTTGATTTCTCTTAGGGGAACAAACTCTGCCCACTTAGAGAAGTAATCTATTGTAGCCAATATGTGGCGGTACCCTTTGGTAGAGGTCAGAGTAATGGGTCCCACTATATCCATTCCCCATTTAGAAAATGGCCGTGAATAGGAAGTAGTGTATAGCGGTTCGGTGGGCACATGGCCGTAATAGCTGTGTAGTTGGCAAACACGACATCTCTTGGCATATTCAATATAATCGACCACCATTGTTGGCTAGTAGTAGCCAAGTCTTTTTAGCTGGTATTAGAGCTTAGGGTCGCTCTAATGTCTACAACACACGCCGGCATGTACTTCATTCATCACAGTGCTAGCCTCATCAGCTGATAGACAATGCAACAATATGCCATCAAGTGACCTCCTATATAGTTGATTACCCTGTAGGGTAAACCAAGGGATGCGTTGTATTATTTTAGCATGCTTTATAGGGTTAGATGGCTCCCTTCTATCCATGAGATGTTGAATTAGGGGTTTGCATCAATCTTCCTCCCCCAAGGTTGATCGGCCATCTATACCTTGTGCATCACACTCTTACAGTTCGGTGTTGCAGGCAATAAGGGCATCTTCTTCTATGGTGGAGGCCAATGGGGACACAACTCTTCTTTCTCCAATGTGGACAACTAAATAGTGGTATTTTAGGTGTGTAAGAGATGGTGTTAGGCTAACAAATGCATCAGCTTGCCCATTATGCTTCCTTTTAACATGTCGTATGTGCAGGCGTCTAAATAATTTAGCCAAATCTTTAGACTTTTGAAATAAGGTGTTAGACTTGATTTCTTAATGTGATAAAGGTCGTTCATCTAACGGATGATGAGCACTAAGTCTCCACAAATCGTAAGGTCATCAATAGGGATTTTCCTCATAGTAATGGAGGGGCACTCAAACAGTGGAAGGACCTCGGGATGCGCCATCAAAAAACGTTTTCCAGTCTTTCTTTATCTCAACTTGCATGACATTCTCATCAGGCAACTCCATTTGTAGGGGTGAATTATAAACTACTGGATGCGCGGCTAGGAAATCCACTGGCTCTTGTCCTTTAATTGTGCACTGCGAAACATAGTGAATGTCGAATTCTGAGAGAAGAATAGTCCACTTAGCAATACGCCCTTGTACTGAGGAATGACTCATGATATACTTCAATGGTTCAGCCTTTGATATAAGGTGTACTATCATGGTAAGGAGATAATATCTTAGATTTTGTAGTGTAAACACTAGAGCCAAACATATCTTTTCAATGGGGGAGTAATTTAACTCGGCACCGACCATCATCCTGCTGAGGTAATATAAAGCATGCTCCTTGCCTTTCTCATTGTGTTGGGCCAACAATGCCCCAAGAGATGCTTTCATAGACACCACATATAATAATAATGGCTTACTCGAGGCCGGGCTCATAAGTACCGGTGGGTTCAATAGATATTATTTTATATTGTCATAAGCGTTTTGACAGGCTTGGTCCCATACAAAAGGAACTCCCTTCTTCTTTAATCGTGAAAAAGGCTGGCAATGTCTTGAAAGATTTGAAATGAACTAGTGAATGTATGTAAGCCTCCCCTACAATTTCTTAAGTTCAAAGATGTTTTGTGGTGTTGACATTTCAATTATGGTTGTAATTTTCTTAGGATCTACTTCGATTCCCCTATGTCAAACAATAAATTCAAGAAATTTCCTTGATGATACACCAAAAGCACATTTGAGAGGGTTCATTTTCAGATTATAACTACAGAGCCATTGAAAGACCCGATCTAGATCGCCAATGTAGTGCTGTCTGAGTTTTATTTTTACTACCAAAGCATCAACATAGCATTCGACTGCATCATGTAATAGGTCCTTGAATATGTAGATCATTACCCTCTAATAAGTGGCACCGGCATTCTTTGGGCTGAAGGGCATGACCCTGTGACAAAATATTCGGCGTACAAAATGCAATAGCTTCTTCTTCCTATAGAGCCATTTGGATTTGATTGTATCCTAAATAACTGTCCATGAAAGAGAGAGCTTCATATCCCGTGGTAGCATCTACCAGTAACTCTATGAGTGAGAGGGGGAAGTCATTTTTTGGGCATGCAATATTAAGGTCCTTAGAGTCGATACACACCCTGATCTAACCATTCTTTTTCTATATAGACATAATATTGGCTAGCCATTTCGGATATCGAATCTCACAAATGAACCTAGTTTTAAGCAACTTTTCTACTTCTCCCTTTATTTTGTCAGCGATATCATGTCTAGCCTTACGGGGATGTTGTTTAATGGGCCATTGAGATGAATCGATGGCGAGGTGATGAACAACCACATTGGGGTCTAAGTCTGGCATTTCAGAATAATTTCAAGCGAACACATCATGATTGTCTTAAAAACTCTAGATACTATGTCTGTTCTTTTGAAGAAAGATGTGCATTGATGAAAGTAGGATGTAAGTCTCCCTCCATTCCTAGGTTTATTTCGATTAGGTCATCTATTGTTGCTTAACCTCCATCTTTAAGTTTTTGAGGAATGGGCATCACTGGCCTTATGATAAAATCTTCAGAGGGCGGCGATTGTGTCTCTACGAATAAGCATTAAAATGGAGCATCCTCTAGTAGGTCAATCCCATATGCCAATATTACACGTGAAGAAACTTTCAACTTTATGGGTTTCCTACCCAACCATCTTAAATCTTTATTCTTGGAGTGGAGGACTAAATGCTTAAACTGTTGTGTTAGAACTTCATTACCCTTATAGGAATTCTTCCATTTCCCCTGTTGGTTGAAGCTAGAGTTCTAGAGCAACTGATGAGCCAACTTCATATGTGGCAACTGACTGTTTGGGTCTTTAAGTTCTCTCTCTGATATAGGACCCGAATGGTCCATAGACCGTATAGGGCCTTCATGTAGGAAAATGGAGGGTATCTAATAAGGATCAACCTGTGCTCCTAACAGATGTGCTAGTGGGAGGACGAAATTTCTTACTGCTAAATCTTGTAATGTGGGTTTATCCTCAGTAGCCTTAACATCATGCCTTACCTTAAGCTTTCAGGGTTTGAAGCTACTTTGATTGTTTTTCCCTGAGATTTCTTGGGGATCAGTCTTTTGATAATATGTGGCATCGGTGAAGTAAGCATTTACCATTTGAAAAGGATTACTATTAACTATTATGGTGCCTTGGGTATCTTGCCAGAGGTACTTGATGCACTGGTGATATGTTGAGGGGACCACCTGGAATAAGTGCATCCATGGCCGACCAATGAGGGATTTTTAAGCAGTGTCTACATCAATTATGTAAAAGGGGGTCTAATCTTTTATGTGGCTAAACTTTGTCCTTATCCTAATAGAGCTGAAGGGACGTTGCTCATTTTGATTAAAGCCTTGGATGACAAGCATACTGGGCCTGAGCTGAGATAGATCTACTCCCAAGTAGTCCAAGGTTTTAGCTAGAAGTATGTTGACTGCTAAACCGCCATCAATCATTACTCTAGACACAGGTTGATTATCAATATAACTTGTGATGAATAATGGTCTATTATGGCTAGGATCATCAGAATACCAATTAGTGTCTTCAAAAGTGACTATGGGAATACACAATCATTCTTGCGTTACTGTCTGCAAAGAAGTTCTAGCGATCTCATCATTTGCGGCAAACTCGATTGGGTGAGTTAATGCATAGATCATAGAAGCCCTAAGCTTTGCTGACATACGGAGAGCATCATAAATAGTTAACAATGACGGGATCTTCTTAAGGTGCGCCATCACAACATATGGGATGGGGTTTTTCATCTTCTTGATAGCCTTACTGTGTTCAGCTTCCATAGTTGTCTTTTTTCATTACATCAGCTTGTTGATTGGTTATAGGACCTCATGGTGGAATCTATTTCCTAGATTCATAACTTGACTTGGTTGACATACCAAGAGTGTGGTTGACGTCCCTCTACTGTGGTAGTGATTTTAAGTTTGGTAACATTACAAGTCCCTACCTAGGGATGGGAAAACATTCCATCCTCAGAGAAATTTTGAGATACAGAGGCGAAGCTAGAATCATTGTCGTCACTAGAGCCATTTAAGCCAGTGACCAAGGGTGGTATATCTTGCAAAGATAAATCACGATGCCGGGTTTGCCATAGATTTGGGACATCATTGTCTCCATCAGCTCAAGTCGAGGAGTCACTAGCATTCATGTCGACATCCCATTGATCTTGAGGCAGGAAATGTACCACACTCTTTCTATACTAGAGATCATATTTGTATGCCCTTAGTCGATGATAAAAATGATCAATGAGCATTGATCATAAATAAGCAACATGATGGTATAGTTAGGTATCAGTCTAAAGTAAGTGAGTCTAGGGAAACTAGGAAAAGCCTCACCAATAAATCATAAGCAGTGGTTTGTAGGCTAGTTTCTTGTAAGAAATAGCTGGTATGGAAATAGGGATCCCTATCCCTTGTGTATAGTGTGAGCGGAAGGAGTTGATAGTCCTTTGGAAATTAGGTAAGATATATCTCCTATCTGATAGGTTACCTTGTTTCGCCGAACCATTGGGAATCCAACAATTGTGCGATAATCTAATCAAGGGTGCCCTCAAATTCTTTATATGTCTGTTGTTGAGGGGGTTATGTCAAGGGATCCGTATTCTAAGGATCATATGGTTCCATGCTCGGCTTCATAAATTCATGGATAAATATTTCAATCAATTGGCCCCAAGAAGGTATACTTTATGGCGCTAAATCCAGGTACTAATCCAATGGTGGACCGTCCAAAGAGAGTGGGAACAATCATAATAATAAATTGTTATTGTGCATTACCTCTCTACATGATATCATAAACTTAAACAGATGATGATGCATACATTGATAACTTTCATTTGAGAAAGTGATGAACAATGAAACCTCAAAGCTAGGGGGAAATGCTTCGAAATATACAGCTAGATGGCAAGGAAAGGCTCGTCGCCTAAATTTGGTAAACATATTCTGAAAGTATGTACATTTTTAAAGTGTCATAGGCAAACAAGTAATTCTTGCAGACCATAGTAGAGGGTCTTGTATGGAACCTGTTAATGCGATACAGATACCACCGGCATTATATCTATATACTATCATTGAAATGGTTATCTCTTTATAGTGATCTTGGTGTGTCAAGCTATCTTGCAACCAATCGATCACTATTGTCTATCCATGCGGTGTTGGTGTTGGATGCAGTTCTCTACGCGGGCGGGGATTTCCATCATATATAATCGACACCATATTACAAGTGGTAACCAGAGGCTAGAGGAAATCTTCAGGCATAAACTCTTCTAATGTAATCTACACTCATAGAGGTTGCTCTAATAAGTCGTCCTCATGGAGTGACCATTAGGAGGCCTCGACTTTAGGGGCCTTCTCCTTTTTCTTAGTTACTTATTTCGAGCGAAGAGGCCTTTTTCGAGCACGCTTAAGGGGGCCATGTGTTTGTTGTATTCCTGTTTTAATAGTCTGGACTCTTCTCTTCTGTGTGATCTTTCTCTCGAATGTGACCCAACCTCCCTCATCATTTTCATCATCCCCATTATCTTGAGTACTGATGAGGTCGACCATATCTTTATCAACGAAGATAGCATTAGCGGTTATAGCCCTTATATCTGAGTCCAATTTCACAGTGTTCTTGTCAATCAATTCTTGAAGCTAGTCTTTGAACACAAAATAATCTTGTAATGTATGGCCTAGAATGCGATGATACTTATAATATTTTGGGTCATTGACTTTATCAGCTTCTACAGGTCTTTTTGAATTAGGGAGTATGATATTCTGAGATTCAACTGTTTGCTTGAAGAGGCTCTACAAATCATCGGGATGGAATGTATAAGCCTTCTCTTGCAGTTCCCTCATACTTTGCCTTCTAGGAGGAGCTTCTTGCTTTGCCGACTTAGTTGTCTCTGTAGTATGTTTAATTTTCAACTTGGTGGGTGACTTTTTAGCGCCAACCATGGTGGATTCCATCTTGTTAACCACCATTTTTCCTTTTCTCTCACGTTTGTGGTCTAGTAGCCTCCTTTCTACATCAGACACTTTGGATATCAAATCATCAAACTGAGAGTACTTCTAGGCTATAAGATGGAGAGAAAGCTCAAAGGTTATATTCTACAAACACATCTCAAGGACTTTTAATGGAAGGTGCATTCTCATAAGCAAAAGACATATTCTTCCATCTGTTGATAAAGTCCACCATTGACTTATTGTCTCATTGCCTTTCATTAGTTAATTCATATAGCTTCATAGGCCTATAAGTGCCATGAAACTGTTGTACAAATGCTCATTTATTGAATCCCAGTCTACAATGGAGTAAGGTTTCAAATTTAAATACCACGTGAAAGGGGAGTCATCCAGAGATTGAGGGAACAATTTTAACAACAAATCACCCTATTGGGCGATAACGCCAAACTGGGATTTGAAATAAGTAAAATGTTGCTTCGGGCATGTCGTTCTGTTAAATGTATTGAAGTGAGGTTGGACAAATTTCGGTGGGAAGGGTGCTGCATCCACATGTAGAGGATATGGCTTCCCAGTTGTGTATGTACTTATAGTTTTCTACTCTTTATATTCATTGAGCATTTCAGTCATCATTGCTTGCATATAGTTAAGGTCCATCATGGGCACGGTTAGATGCACGTACTGTCCCTGTGGCATAAAGGGTGGCTGTGCATATACATTATAACCATATGTCTAGGGAGGTGTAGGTCCATACAAGGGTGGCTCTTGTTGATGATAAGGAGCTTGATGAGGTCCTTGTAGATGTAGGCTTTACGGGAACCCTTGTGTAGATGGCTTTTACTGGATGGGTATATTAGGTGCAACACTTATAGTAGGGGCAGCTCCTGACAAAGTGGCAAAGACATACTCTAGTGTATAATGGGTATACCCCCTTCTGTCTGGTTAGGAACAACTGGCCTTGCTGATTCTGCTGCAGTAAGATAATGATTTGGCAGAATCGTGCCCTATTTTTCAAGTGTGAGCTGCTCGATCATGGCCTTTAACTCTGCTATGGTGATGTCTTTAGCGGCCAAGTGACAGTATCGACTTTCTACCTAGGCTCGCCATTCTACAGTTGTAGTGTGTTCCCCTTTGGAGTTAGAACGGTACTCCCTGATGTCTACATTTCTATATTTATTATAGGGTTGGTAGGAAAATTTTGACTTCTTCTTGACCCTGCTATTGTCACCTCAAGCCCTTATGAGGTAGAGGTAATGTTGACTATCGTGGCAGTATTATGTGTAATACAAGGACTATCCCCATGATAAAACATAATGAGAGAGGCTACCGAGGCCCTTCTAGTGGTTGGTAACCGTCTTGAGGGTGTTCTAGGCGTCTTGGCACTTGCTACTAGTTGACTTTTAGTCATTATGCCAACCGGGTTGAAAGTTCAATGCCGTGACTCAGAAGGACTCGGGGTGTTGACAGGGGCATCATTCATCACCTTAATGAACATTACCATTACTTGGGTGTCATAAGTAGACCCGAATATATTGCCTTTACCAACATAGGGTGTATAGCCCGAACTATCTTTAGTGTAGGAGGGCAAGGAAGGGTTAACCCTTTGTGGGTGTGCCCATGGTGGCATTGTGTTGATTTGCATATCCCCCACCTCTGGTTGTATGTGGAATAACTTGCGTACTCTAGCCCTTTGTCTTTGAGTGATGTTACCTTTTTGCTTTTGTTTAGGGGATAACACCCTCCTTCTTTTTAGTGGTTTACTTTCTTCGACCCCCCTGAGTGGTTCGAATAGGGTCAATAGCATTGAGTTCCTGAACTCTACCCTAACTGATTGCATTGCCAATTATGCTGCACATATGGGATTTATGTGGTTACATTGCCCCGTTGCAATTTTTTTGATAGAGTATAACTCCCAGTAGTTCTTGCTTTAGATTTCTTTTTCTTATTGTGTAAGTTTCTTTTATGACCAAGTGGCTTGAATGCCCTATTCTAGCTGATGACTTGTTATTCTATTTAGTCCCTAAGCATCATGGGAACTCCTATAGAGTAATGTTGACTGTAGTCAAATCCTGGTCCTCTGGTGGCGAATGAGAATTTCCACTCACGCCAATAAGACTTTTCTTCATGCTGACTATGCGCGAACGTGTAAACCTTATGTTCATTTGTCACAACAATATTGCGCGAATGATGTTGCTTCTGGGATAGAACATTCATACTTGAATGATAAACTTTATTCTCATTTATGATGTAAGTTTGTAGCGAAGGGTCTGTGATCACAGCAAGGTCACTGGCTGGGACTTCCTCTTAGCGAGTGAAGCCAGGTAATTGCAAGTTAGTTTCAGACTTGAACGTCTAAGTCTTTCCCCTTTTCCTTGCTAAATGTTGTCTGTGGTGGCAAGTGCTTCCCCACAAATGAGAATTTTCCACATCATTCGCGGGTCCAGACACTAGCAAATGTGAATATTTATATTCATTCATGCATTTTAGTTGCGGCGAATGGAATTTTGGGCCCTTGCTCGAGACAATATTCTATCATTTTCTAGAGGTTTATTGGCCTTTGGGTGAAGGTTTAGCTTAGCCTTAGGTATCCATTGTTTCCTTAATTTATTCAAAGTGATTTGAGGGGCATAACCTCTTGGTTTAACATTAAGATTGCCATTTTTTACTGAAACATGTAATGTTGCCACTGCCCGAGGGGAGACCAAAGCCTTAACCCTTGATGAAGTTAGGGAGACCAAAGCCTCAACCTTTTGTTGGGAGATCAGAGCCTCAACCACAGGTGAGTTTTAGGAGACCAAAGCCTCAACAGTATGGGTAGATGGTGGTGGGGAGATCAAAACCCAATCCATGTCTTCTTTGTAACTTGTGGTAAACCGGTAGAGGGTTCCACAGTTGCAACTCCATTAAGGTACCTATGAAAGTAGGAAACACCCATTAATAC
>JAOXJP010171140.1:0-12670 GCA_025762735.1 Platanus orientalis
TCTCTTAATAAAGTTGGCCCAGTTTTATCACTTTCAAAAAAAAAAAAAGTTGCAAAATGTTTGATGCAATTAACTTTATCTTGTTTTTCTTATCAGCCAGCAAGTGCCAGTAGTTTGAGGAGGCATGTTGCAGCATCATTGATGCAACACCATCGGTCAATTGAAAGGAATGCTCGTGCTATAAAGCCTCTATCTCCTGCAAGTTATAGTAGTTCAATGGAGGTAAGGATCCTCTTGTTCACCCCCTCTTCATATTAACAATGTGTCTATGGAAGAAAAAAAAAATTATAGGAAGATGGTATGTAAATTCTCTATAGTAATCTGGAAAAAAAGTTTTGCATTTCTCATTTGGAACTACTATTGCAACAGTCTTTTATGGCTAGAATGAGTCAGGTATGACTTGGACAAGCCATATGTAAATTGAGAAGTCATCCAGTTTGACTTAAATTGACTCGGCTAGTGCAACTGTACAAGGTGCAATCCTTTGGTTGAATATTAATAATTTATTGAAGGAGAAGTTGCGGAAGCCAGGATGGAGAATTTCATTTACTACCTTTTTTTTTTTACTATGCTTGGCTAGCAAATTGGCAGTCATTGAGTGTGCCACTACAAAGTGATGCTGTGTCACCCCACACTGACTTGTCCTAGCTTGAAACTTTGAATTAGTCCAAGCCAACTAGGAAATTATAGTGCGGTATTGTCCAAGAATTTATCCTTGTTTCCTAAGCATAAGGAATATCTTAACACACAACAACACCCAGTCTAGCCAACAAAAAAAACTCATCTTTAGTAGCCACCTCCAAAAAAGAATACGAAAGAAAAAATGTAGAAACAAAATACTTAAGCCTTCCAATTTTTTTGAGACTCATTGTTGAGGAGCTTCTTCAAGCCTGAAATCATACTTGAGGTCTAATCACAGTTAATGAAGTCATCATCTTCTATTAAAGGGCCTTCCAAAGTGTTACAGAGTCGATCAAATAAAAAAAAAAAAAAAAGGAAAAGAAAAGAAAAAAGAAAAAAGTGGTCACAGATGTTACAGAATCAGTCCTTATTGGATTCAATGTACAGTGTCTGCCTCCCTTTCCTGTTAAGCTCAAACACCACTAGTATGTTTGTTATTGATCATGGGCTTGGTCTAATTACTTCAAAGACCTAATGTATGACATGATTTGAAGGGAGATAACATCTACTGGATTCCCAGCAAAACAAAACCTCCTTCTGCAAGTGGGTTTTGAAAAGTGGTATTTCAGTCTGGTCCTTTTTCTTCTCCTCCAAAGTGATGGGAGGCTTGTTCCTTCTGGTTATCCGAGTGGTTTTGACAGCCACTCTTGAGAAGATTGTGGTGGTCAATGACCATACTAGTAGATGTTATACCAAGAATGGTTTGATTACCACGAGGATAACAGTCCAGTAGAGAGAAGGGCTCAAGAGATTGTATATAGACATTCATTTTGGGATGAAAGTTGGTTGGTAGTAAATATTCTAGAATTGATTGTGAGGATGCTGAGGATGGTGAACAACAAAAAGGCTATGACAGGTGATGTCTATAAAGCCGTTAGATTTTTTTTCCGGGTATGGCCACTAGGGCCCACTTGACTACTGGACTTATTGCACAGGGCCCTCACTGCAGTGGGAGAGGCAGACAACATCACACATTTGAGAATTTCTGCCAAGGGGATTTGACTTCTAGCCTCCCTCCTGGGAAGACTATGCTGCAGCCACCTGACCTGAGCACGGGGGCATTGGCTATGAAGCCGTTAGACTGATGAAGGAAATGATTAGAGTAGTTATCTGTTACTCCTACATACTACCGTATGATAATAGAAAAGATGGACAAGTATGCTTCTACACTCCCTTCATGAGGTCGGCACTATTGCTATCTTTTTTGAATGTTAGATAATCATTAATTAGAAAAAAGAGAACAACAAACACAAGGAGAATTGTTCACCTGGGAGGTGAACAAACACAAACAAAGAACACGAGGAGAAATGTATGGATTTCATCATGAGATGGGTTTTAAGGACCTACTTAATGTGGGTCCAACCTCTTTGGAACCATTTCTTTGCTCGCTATGGTGTAGTGTGGGTTCAGCTGAGGACTATGGCGAACTTGCTTCATTGTTGGCTGAGTCAATGGTCAGGTGCCTCTAGGAGTATGAGCAAACAAATGTGGTTGTTACCGGGAGCTCTTTGCTGGGCTATTTGGGAAGAGAGGAACAACAGAATTTTCAACAATAGGAGTAAGGAAGCGCGCATTTCCCTGGATGTCACCCTTACCTGAGTCTATGACTAGTTGTTTGTAGGCCAAAAAAGGGAGGGTCCTTGTTTTAAATCATGGATATATAGTTGGGACTCCTATATCATGCACTGTTAGTAGTGTTTTGGGTTTTGTCTTTGGAAGGGTTGCCTTGTTCTTCTCGAGCAATGCCCTGCTTGTATGCTTTTCTTGATTATCAATACAATTTACCTTTTCCTTTCAAAAAAAAAAAAAAAAAAAAAAGACCTACTTAATGTATGGATTATGGTTGAATTTTATCGCATTACTTTAATGCAAGGTACCGATAAGCAAAAACTCGGTTTAACTTTTTTCACAGCTTTGGAGGACATGTTCAGTGGTCACAATGCTAGAACCATGTGGGGAAGTATAGTCCAAGGCTCTTAGGGATGTGGGTGTTATAATGGGATATATACAATTTACTTAATGTTTTAAAGGATGTATTGTAATTTACCAGTTCTAGTTATTGAGATGATTACTAGTTAAATGGTCTAAAAATGTCTTTGGATCTTATTAATAGTGAACTAACCAACTCTTCCAAAACCTTAAGGTGGTAGGAGATATAGTAGTTAGAATAATTCAATACCTCCCTCAAGAGGAACACTACCTGGCTTGGCTCTAACTCTTGCACACACGTGCAATATTACATCTGGGAGAATACTTTTACTTCCATGGGGATTCAAACTCACGACCTAGCTTGGCTCTAGTACCATGTTGTTAGTGAATTAACCAACTCTCCCAAAACCTTAAGGTGTTAGGAGTTGCAAGAATTAATATACTTCAATAGATCCTTTTGTTTGTGTAGTTGCTCTAGGTGGACGGTAGAAGACAGCTCTAGGTAAGACTTAAAGTCATAGTTTATTACTTTAGTTTCAATTGTGGAAAGTAGAAACAATAGCAATTATTGAACTATAAAATTCTAATTAATGGTGGGTGCAAATGGGGCTGATGCCACCAACCTTAGGAAGATCACTATAAAAGGTATTATCTGATGGCATCTCTATCCGGTTGTGACTTGTGAGAGAAACTGGAGTACTATCTCATTCACTCAAAGCAGAAGAATAAGATTGGCCATGAGAACTTGCAAAAAATAGTATTACTATAAATGTAGTCTAGAATAAAGCACATCAATGCGAATAAAAACAAAAATGAGTGTAGTGGAGATAAGGATGTTTAAGATGGATTAACTTGATTGATTTGACAGACATATTATGTGGGAAGAGAGAGGAGAACCCATTGTACGAGTGAGCTAAAGAAATCAGGGAGCCAACATTGGATGTGGGTAATGGAAGGCTAAGCCGCTAAGATCCTAGCTTGCAAGTGAGATGAAAGTAGATATTAATGCTTACATTTATAGAGCAACAATCTCAAGTAGGAGGTGACGATATGGAATTACTAATGCAGACATTAGAGCAAGGTGGGGCCCACACTTGGCCTTGGTGGGGTCTACACATGGAACGATTTATTGAAGATGCAATGTTATGTGGTTTAGCATGGATCTTATAGCGGGTTAACATTTATTTTATGTGTCCATGTAATAAAGCTAATAGTGTCAAGATTTTGGTTGTGTTTTTAGAGTAATCCCGTTTTTGGTGTTTAGCCCACTTTTTTAGAGGGGAAAACTTGCCATTTTGGCTTGATTTTGATATTTTTAGATAGTTTATTTAGTTACCTTTCTAACAAGACTAAGATTGCATAAATCCGATGTGATTTGGGAAAGTTATGACCAAATTACTAAGGGAGTGTTAATAAAAATGGGAATAGTGTTTTTGTATAAAGCTTTAAGTTTTAGTTGTTTTAATTTTAAAATAGTGAGAACTTTAGTTTTAAGTTTTAAAAAACTTGGCTAGCAAGTTAAGAATTTTAGAAAATTTTCAATTTTAGCAAGTTTTAATTTTTTAAGGTTGTAAGCCTATTTATAGGTAACCCCTTCCCATAATTTTACAATGAATGAATAATATTTAAATTTTCAAATTTTTTTTTCTCTCTTTAGTGTGTGAAAGCTTAGAGCAAACCCTAGGAAGGGTTTGGGATCTCCCAAGTTAACGGTGGTGGTGGAGGCCAACCCCTTCTCTTTGGGTTAAAAGGTTATCTTCTTCTTTCTTAATTTTTTGTTACATTGCAATTTTTCAGAAATCTTTTATTGTTTCTGCTACATTACTTTGGGTTTTATTGATATTCTTGGATATCATTCTACATCAACTTTGATATCATCTCTATTGTCCTGCATCAATTTTGGTATTAGAGCTAGTTTTCATTTAACTCCTATTAGTTGGAATCCTTTCTAACAAAAGCCTTTAATTCCAAAATTTAGTGTTTGGATGTTCTTTATTTTAGGGTTCTTTTAAAACACCTTAAATTAATTTAGGGCCTAGTCCAAGGCTTCAAAATAATTTTAGGGTATACCCTAAATTGAGTTTATCCCAATCTCTTACATCCTTGAGCTTTTCTTTCATTTTCTCTATTGTTCTTTTTTTTTTTTCTATTTTCTCTCTTTCTTTCTTGTTTCTTCTTTTCTAAAATTTCCACAGAAAACTACTTCTCTTCGTAGCTGTTGTGCTGCATAAATTACCCTTGGATGTAGCATCACAAATGAGTAGGGGTGGGAAGGGTGGCAATGACATGAATGATGCCTGGGCAGTGTTGGTGAAAATAGATAGAAACCCCTCTACTCATTCATATAGTCAGTCATCTTGGATCGATTATTAGGTTCTGATACTTAAGGACAACAAACCAATGGATTTTTCTTGTACCGCTATGGAGATGGAAATAGGCATAATGGGGTGGAATCTTCATAATCTTATGGCACTACCCATCCTTAGTCTGATGTTTTATATCCATGATTGGGGATGCTAATGGATGTTTAAGAGTTCGTTTATCATCAGTATGTCTAAGACCAAGGTTCAAAATCTCATTACCGCGGCTCCGAGAGGTGGAGATGTCTCGTGTCTTGCAGCTTATCGTGGAGAAACGACGTCCGAAATCGAGAGATAGTGAAAAGCGGGTCAAATGAAAGAATTTTGATTTGAAACTTTAGGATTTGATAGAATAATCATTAATTCACATTTAGAAATCATTAAATATAGGAAACAACCATCTATGATGGTTATGAGAACTATCACCTTTATGACATACGTTGTCGCCTATGAAATCTATGAAAATACTATGTAAGCCTTAGAATTTTTGAATGTAATCTTAAAAAATGTTACAATAAACATTATTAAAACACTTATAAACCATTATACTTCATTACACACTTGGGTATCAATAGTTGGGAATCGCTACCCTTGTGACACTCGTTATCGCACATGTGCAGAATTTTAAGTGTTAAGAGGCTGATAAATAAGTAAATAACGCTACACATTACAAAATAAAGCTATAAATTCACATCCATAAAACATAATCAATGATACAAATTTATAAACTGAAACAATAATGTCTTTCTCATTCATTGATAATGTAAAGTATTATAAAAGTAAACTACAACAGTGAAAGTGTGAAACTAGAGAAATATAATATAGTAAGATAGAGTCATAGAGAATAATACCAGTGCTAAGGCCCAAGACTGCTTCCAAGTTCTAATCTGCTTAATCTTCATCAATACCACTTAGAGTTTCGGGGTGGTTGATAATCATCATGGTTGTCCCTATTTGGTAGATATTGTTGTTGCGACTACTGTTGATATTGACACCGCTCTTCTATTAAGCGGAAGTAATATTGCCATGAGATAGATGGACTATGTCATACCCGATAGTCACAAACGTATCTCTCATATATAGTATCATTTACTTTTGAGAGCATTCTATATCGTGGAAATCCAGACACTACATACTGAGTCTAAGGATGATAAGATGTAATTGAAGGACCCCGATTGTTTTGATGGGATCAAGGGGCCCAACCCTCCCGCTCATATGATGATGATGTGGATGCGGTAATGGAATTGGGCCTACCAGCTATAGGTGGGAATCTGTAGTCTATGTACTGCTGTTGCTGTTACTGACCAAGTCCAAAGGCAAAGATAGAATCAATCCACGATTTCTCCTTACTCTGTGTACTACTACTAGAAGTAGATTGAGGATATTGAGGGTACTGAGGGTGAGGGTGAGGGTGCTACCAAAAAGAAGCCCTATTGAGGCTTATGCTATCAAACGATCCTACCAACGTATCAGTTGTGTGATGGGAGTGGGAGGAACTACTCTCCCCCTCCCGATCTCTCCTAGTCTTCCCGTTCCTCCACCTTTGATTCTTACCCTTTTTTTCATAATAAGATGGATAAGGAAGCATACGTGTACCATGACATGTGTCTTAAGTGGCATGGTCAAATATATCCTCTCTTATGAATGGACTAAGGGGTCTTTGACTTGTCCTACCACCACCATATGGTCTCTATGTCATACCAGCATTAGCACGATCCCTTCGATCATCATTAATATCCTCATCCTCATACTCCTCCTCCTCCTCATCATCATTATCACCTCCTACATGACCACCTCCATGACTTCCTCCTCCTCCTCCATGACCTCTTATATCTCTGTCATCATCACCATCTCCATCATCATCACCACTATCTAAGGAGCTAACACTAGTAACACTCAGATACTCATCATCAACTAGTCTGTCAACAACTGCAGGATTCGGCTAGCCCTATGACTGATTTCATTGTTGTGTTTGCATAAATGCATCAACATCCCATTTAACTTGCTGAGGAGAGCTCAGTCGTCCACTTGCTGTATCCAATACTAGTTCTCCAGCCTCCTTAATCCACTTGTTTAGTAGGTCGTCCTCATCTCCTTCGTCGTTCAAAATCTTTATAAGATCAATGGGGTCAGTGTATTCTTTGATATTTTGATATTTTTCTACTTGCTTCATTCTCAAGCATAAATTGTAATGGACAAACACAAGTTTTTGAAGCCTCTCATATCAAAGTTTATTTCGTCATTTAGAGTGGATGAAATTAAATGTGCTCCTATTCCTCTCACAGCAAGAGGAATATGCGGTTTGTGATAAGATACGAATGCAAATCGTCCTTAGGTTAGGTGCTTGTGACCCATGCAATATCCACCACTCAATTGCAAAAAAAAAAAATGTCTATTAGTGATTATTGGTTGCAATCTTTATTAAATTTCTATAAAAAATGATATAAAATTACTAGCAATTGTCTTTTTTTTTCTCGCTTTTGCAGCACCTTGTACAAAAAATCCAATTGGATCCCTAAAGTACTTTATCTAAAATTAGACGGCTTCAAAAGTCAGTAAACTAAATTGTATAGAGGAAGAAAATAAAAATAGTGCTAGTGGTAATTATTTTTACCTCTGCAAGAGCATCTGTCTATTTATTAGGATTGGACTCAAGTTTCGCAATGACTTTTTGCATAGCCTTCAACAAACTAGGATCCAGTCCAATATTATGGCAGTATTGGTTTTGAGGATCTATATTGTATGCTGAAAATCAAAGAAATACATAAACATTTCAAAACCTAACCTTAACCAATAATCAAATAAATATAACTTAAGAAAAATAAAATAACTTACTAGCTAGATGTAGTTGATGGATAAGCATTTTCGTCCATCGAGTATTTTATGATCTTTATATAGCCTTTGTGACCTTTTAGAACAACTGCTTTAATTGCTTCTTTCAATAATCTAATAGACTTATAAATGTGTCCCATGATTGGTTTTTGGCTACATCAACCATTCTTATGACCCTCACCACTAGCTCTAATATGCTCACTACCATGCGACATCGATCCTAGAAAGAATGATTACACATAATTGATTCAGTTAATCGTCCTGCCGGATTGTTTCAATATGTTCAAATATGTTTTTTGAATATTTTTCTTATTTTTTGTCATTTTTTGGAATTTTTAAATTATTAAATACATACAATTTTTTTTTCAAAAATCTACTAAAATGACATATTATGTACAAAATGGTATGTAGTATTCCATATAAAAAATTAGACCAAGCAATGCTCATTTCATATAATTTTTTGAATTTTTTTTAATTTTTTAATTTTCTTGAAAAAAAAATTTCACAAAAATTATCATTTTTCCATGAATATATAGATTTATCAGAAATGTATGACATATAAAAAATTTGCAAGGATTAAAGAAGAAATAGATATTTTACTAAAGTTTTTGTTGAGATTTGGGATTTCAGGTTCGATCCAGTTCAAATCTACCTTCTCAAATGAAATGGATTCAACTAGAGTCCTAGATTTAGGCTATAGAAACTAAATCTAACAAGAACTAGTAAAAAAAAAATATAGGATTTTTTAAGGTTTTAGAGACTTGCGATACAGGTGTTACTCCTCTGCAAGACGTGAGATGTGAAACAGCCTTGTTTCGCATCTCGCCTTGTATTTTAAGGGAAAAAATGACCAACATTACCCCTGTATCGTGACACAGATGCATCTTGCACGATATTTCGTAGTTTATACCTGTTTCGTGCCGCATACTTGCAATACCGAGACATCTTGCGTGAGATGGCCCATCTCGCGTGAGATTTTGAACCATGTCTGAGACTAATTGGCAATAATATTGTTACTATCTTGAGTATTAGCTTTGTAAGCAGATGCATCTTCAGCACAAAGAGATAGGGATGATGGTTTGAACCACCTATAACTCTATGTGGTATGGAGATAGAGTTGGGGATGATGATTTTGAGCCATAGAGACTGCTTATTATATTTCTGTTATGGTGACATGTATTGTATTTGTATGGGTATTAGAGACCTTTTGTTATGTAAAGTTATGGATTTGTGGTTTGGCTTTATGCATTTCCTTGGTGTGGAATTTATTTATTATTTTCTAACTCTATTAGGATGTAACATTAACCTTAGTAACCCAGACATGCACAACAACGTGCGTCACTCGGTATCAATCTCATTAAACCATTGTAGATGGTTGTCTTGATTATGTAAAGTGTATTGATGGTCATTTTATCATTTCTTCAAGTTTCATCTAATGTCTCCATTTTTCATAGTTTTCATAATTATTCAATGTTTCCATGAACTTCCATGAATTAATTTCATTTCCATTGGGGAGCAAGTTGGACCGAAACTGAAGTAAACCTTAAGAAATTTCACAAAAAAGAAAAAGAAAAAAAAGAAGCAATTGGTACCAGTTCTATAGCTTCAAATGCCCTTTTTTCTTTGCAGGTGGCAACTTATAACCCTGCCATCACTCCTACTAGTTCTTTGGATTTCAAGGGAAGACTTGGGGAGATGGGTTATAACCTTAAAACATCTACAGAGTTACTAAAAGTATTGAACCGGATCTGGAGCCTGGAAGAACAGCATGCATCCAATACATCATTGGTGAAAGCAATGAAAAATGAGCTGGACCATGCACGAGTGCGGATCAAAGAGTTGTTACAAGAACAGCAAGCAGACCGACTTGAAATGGATGATTTGATGAAGCAAGTTGCTGAGGACAAACTAGTTAGAAAGAGCAGGGAGCAGGACCGCATCAAGGCTGCAGTTCAGTCTGTGAGGGATGAGCTAGAAGATGAGAGGAAGTTAAGAAAGCGCTCAGAGAGCCTGCACCGGAAGTTAGCTCGAGAGCTGTCTGAGGTGAAATCTGCCTTCTCAAAGGTTCTGAAAGAACTTGAAAGAGAGAGAAAAGCAAGGTCATTGTTGGAAGACCTTTGTGATGAGTTTTCTAGAGGAATAGGAGATTACGATCAGGAAGTGCGGGCCCTGAAACACAAACCTGAGAAGGATCATGGTGGCAGGGAAGACCATGATCGGTTAATACTTCATATTGCCGAGGCATGGCTTGATGAACGGATGCAGATAAAGCTTGCAGAAGCTCGGTCGGATCTCACTGAAAAGAATACAATAGTGGACAAGTTAAGCTTCGAAATAGAGACCTTCCTCCAAGCTAAGCGATCTTGTAGTTCTCAGAGCAATGATATCTCATTCCAAAAACAACACAAGAAGGATAGCTGCCTGCGTCGCTATTCGCTCGAGTCTGTCCACTTGAACGAGGCTGTAAGTGTACCTCAAAATGCAGGTGATGAAGATTCTGTGTGTGATTCACACTGTTTTGAGCTAAACAAGGGTGTTAGTGACAAGCAAATCAACGACCGCTCTAAACCAAATGTAGAAGATGTAGAAGACCATCTCAAGGTAGTAACCAAATCTAATCCTACAAAGAAAAAGCTTGGTCCCCGTGAAAGGATCAAGGATCGTAATCAATCCAGCTTGCAAGTGCAGTTTGAAGAACAAATGGCTAGGGCCATGTTATGTACTGGAAATAAGACCCCTGTTGTGGATAGGGAACAGGGGAAGGTCAGCGGTGAAGATGGGAATCCAGTAGAAACAAGTGTTTATCAGAAGTTTGAAAACTTTGAAGCTTCAGAAGAGCGCAACCACGAAAAAAAGAGTAAAGGGGATGGGAGCCATGGATCAAACTTGAACCATGTAATTGATAACTTAATTAGAAGTCAGTCCTTAGAAGGTGGAAAGAATTATTCTGAGAATGATTGCAGGGAAGAATCATGCAATCACACGTCATGGAAGGGTCATGCTAGTCCAGTAAAACAATGGATGTCTAAATTCACATCCCCGGATCTTGAGAAATCTGAATCTTCTTTGAAATTGCCACGAGGCTTAAAAGAAAATACTTTGAAGGCAAAACTACTTGAAGCAAGATTAGAGGGGCAGCACACTCGCTTAAAATCTTCCAAAGGTTCCTCTTAGGTTGATGGTAGTTCAGCTGATATACTGAATTCCAAATTAAGAATTCATGGTTTGTAAATATTGGCCGAGGTACTACTTTCTAAATTTGAATGTTCTAGTGATGTGTTTTCTTTGTAAGCAGTTGTTTTTTCCCCCTCTTCTGTGATTTGGGGTTTACCTGTGTATGAGAAATGTATTGATATTACATGGTTACACGGATCATAGAAGAAATCAAAGTCAGATGGAATTAATAACTTATTGAGTTGCCATGTCTTCTATGATCTCTTCAACTAACACTATTATTGCAGTAAACTTTCTGCGTCGCTCCTCAATGCATGTATTATTGACCTGGCAGTTCTAATTGGGTAAGTGACTTTTGTTTCTTAATGTAGACTTCATATTTTCTTTTGTTTCGCCTCCCAACTTGAAAATGAAGAACTTTGGAGTTCATTCTTTTGTAGGATGGGTGAGTTGCAGACTCATACTATTTGAATGGAATCAGTTGGGCGGTTACTTGTGAGTATGGCTCAGGTGCTGAATCAATGTGAGTATCGGTTGTACCATCCACATTGAAGTGATTGATTGAACCCACATCAAGTGGACCTTGTTTGTGAATTTGGGCTGCTGGAAAGAAATATATCACCTACCATATTTTATCCTGGTCTCCTTGAAGAAATACGTTCTTTACATCCATTTATGTGTTTATAAAGAGATTATTATTATTATTTGGGTAGATAAAGACATTGTTTGTTTGATAATCTGAATAATCTGAAACATTTATATTCTATGGAAAGCGGCGAGCATCAGGTATGTTTCACAATTGCTGTTGTTTTCTTTTCTCAAAAACTCAGCAAAGTGAGGTAATAAACAACTTTCTACACCCTCTAGCTTCCTCTTCTATAAATCTGGTCGGTCTTGTTAATTACAACAGCTGTTTACACACTTCAGTGTTGCTGTAAACAAAATGGCATAGTTCATGATAGAACTCAGATGACGAACATGCCAACACATCAGCCCCATTATGGTTGCAGACAACAGGGGAAGAGAGGAGGCACTCTATAATTGGGTACCGCAGGCCCCCCTTTGGCATTCACTTAAAGAGGTTCTGAATTGTGAGGGATATGCATGCACATGGAGAATTGGCCTTCTCTTTTCGAAATGATGTAAAATGAATGCATTGAAGTCAATTCAGCTACTGAGGTTTGCTCCTATCTGCATGTTCCCAAAATTGCCATTTCAGTCGGGTGATGGGTGCTCGGAATACGGTACTTATTCAGAGCCTACATGAAGCTTTCAATGGTTGTGAGGTATGGAGATTCAAAACAAGAATGAGACAATCGAGTCCTGTTAAAGGGCCAGCAATCCAGGTTGGTTTATACGGCAAAAGAGGCGTAAAATTGATGGAACCAGTTTAGTTTCTGACTTAAATGGTGTCTGTGAGATGTTCAAAGCTCTAAAAAAAGGGTAAGGTGTTGCATTCTAACTGCAAAGTTAGATACTAAGGCTGCGTTTGGCAGCCACCTGTAATGTAATCATTTCATTTGAGTTTCTCAAGGCTTTTGTAGCCATGAGATGATGGTTCCGTAATGAACTCATTCAAATGTATACTGATTTGTTATCTACAATTATAAATAAAGCCATCTTAGGTTTTTCTGTAAAATGAAATGACTTGTGTTATCAAGCACAAATGGCTGCAAATCTGAATGAGTTCATTA
>JAOXJP010171151.1:0-12670 GCA_025762735.1 Platanus orientalis
CCCTGGCTGATCTAAATTCGGTCGTTCTGAGGCCTTTCAAGGACCTACAATAGGTCAAATAGGCAAAACTATCTTTTCAAGGTTTGAGAAAAATATTGAGACTTTTGGGTTTTTGGGTCCTTAGATATCTTGGTTCTTTAGACAGCCTCGTAGATGATTAGGATAGGAGGGTACAGAACTTGACTTAGAACCATTTGGATGACTAGGGCAATGTTTAAGGTTTACCGAGGGTTTAATTTTGAGAGAAATGGTGATTTTTGAAGATACAAGGGTAAATGGTAATTTATCCAGCTTTTTGTTCTTAAATGTGGGAAGGCTTATGAAGGCCAAGGAGTCCTAGAGAAACTAAGTCCAATAGCTTGTAGTTGAGATTTTTAAAGGTGTAGGGGTAAAATGGTAATTTGCTAGCCCTTTGATTCTTTAATGCGGGAAGGCTTATAAAGGTTGGTAGATTCAGAACACTCCAATATGGGAAGGCTTATGAAGGCTAGGGAGTCCTAGAGAAACTAAGTCCAATAGCCTATAGTTGAGATTTTTAAAAGTGTAGGGGTAAAATGATAATATGCTGGTCCTTTGATGCTTCAATGTGGGAAGGCTTAAAAAGGTTGGAAAAATTCAGAATGAAATGGAGCTAATGGATCAAAACTTGGACCTTCGGAATCCTAAGGTGCCTTTTTGGGGGAAATTAAGGTTTAGCCTAGCTAATCTTTAGATAGAGTTTAGACATCGTTATTGTGCTTACAACCAAATTATCCATTAAGAATGCCTGACTATCTAAAGTTTAGGGGTGTCTAGACCTTGACTTTATCCCATGTTGTAATGAACCCATTTGATCCCATTAATTAACCCGAGTCAAAATTTTGGTGCTGACAGATGCTCCCCCTTTGGTATGTGTGGCAAAGCCATATGTAGCAAAGGAAAGAAGTACCTAAATTTTGACTTGGCTGAGATAGTACTTTCACTTTTGTATAACTCATAGATATTAGGTTGGTTGTTTTGCAAACCTAGAATTGTTTTGGTCAGTAAAACTAAAGGGCTAAAATTGATTTCAACCTTTTGGGTTGAGGGTTTTTGTAAACATTTTATCTTTTGAAATGCTTTCTTGGTTAGAGAATCCGTTCAATCGGCTTTTTGTAAGTCTTTTGAAATTGAGTCTTAGCTAATTGAAAGATTACCTATATTTTTTAAAGATAAGGTATATCCATGATTTATACTTAAGCTAATGGTTCTTCCTTTACCCCTAGTAGTGTTACCATTACTATATGCACTGCATCGGGAGATATGTAGGTCATCGACATAGGGCATAATTTCTTAAAAACCTTATAGAAAACATCACAGAAATCCAATCATACAAAAGCTGTAAATTTATGCAAACCAATATGATGATTTTAGCATGTCTTTATTTCTGGCTTTGTTATCTTTTGTATGTTGGTTTCTTGATCATTAATAGAATTTTTCTTTTCTTAATGACTTTTTTTCAATGATTATTTGTTGAAATGTGTATGTAAGATTTGTTGGACTTCTTTTGTTAAGAGTCATGATCTTGATTGCCTTTATTTATGTATCATAATACATAATCTTATGAGACAATTATATAATTTTCCCCTGTCTTGGAAAAAATATTTTTCATAGAATTCTCATAAGTGTTGGTGCAAATTGTACTCTTGTCCCTGGTTTGGACAAAAGTTACAATTAACAAGACTCTCATAGTTTATGGAGTTGATTGTATCATTTGTCTTTGCTCTGGAAAAAGGTTACAAGCACCATATCTCATAGAAATTATAGAATGAACTATATCTTTTGCCCCCATTCTGGATAAAAGCTACAAATGAAGAGACTCATGGAGAGATTTTGGGGATCTTTCTCTAGAAAAGCTATGGGGCCTTTGCGGGTCAGTGCTATATACCATTTATGAATTCCTTTGAGGGTTTATATCATAAATTGATGGGGTATGTAAGCTATGGACTAATCTGTAATGTTGTCATTGTCTAAAGTGAGCAACATCACAGTTTTGTATTTTTTGTCCCTGTTATGGACAAAGTTTACAAGCTGGAGGACTCAATGAGAGATTTTGGGTAGCTTTCTCTAAAATGCCATGCGACCTTTGAGTGTTAATGCTATATACTATTTATGAATATCTCTGAGGGTTTACATCATAAATTAATAGAGTATATAGACTATGGATCGAATTTGTAATGGTGTCCTCGTCCATGAACCACATTATAGTTTTTGAGACCAATCAGAGGAAATTTTACAATGACTCTTTCCTTGAAGCCAGGTTGGGATCCTGTAGGATTGGTTGTTGTGCCTTGCCAAGGTAATGACATTCTAGTCGCTAGCATAGTAAGCATATCACACAATATTTGGAAGGAATGTGATGAGAGCTTATGTCTCAATATAGGCCATGTCATGGGGTAGCCTATGCTTAACAGGTCGGGCTATTGAAGCAGCGGTGGTTTGATCAGAACATAATCGAGAAATGTTGTCGTGCTCTCTCCGAGAAGTTGTGGGTGTCGAAGTTGACTATGCTAGACAATAGTTGTTTGAACCTTCTATGATATTGACACTATGGTTTAAAGTATTGCTAGTCTTAGGGATTGAATTTATAGAACCACTTGTGCTGTGTCAAGTAGTACTATGGGATGACCTTAGCAAGTCATGCGGTAGATAACTGGCTAAATAGAGTGGTCATCAATTAGTTTGACCTACAATAGGATAAACTGGAATGCCCCATGTTGCATCAACATGGTCTTAGACGAAATTCTGTGGGAGATGTTGTTATGCTCTCTCCAGGAAGCTATGGATGGTATGGATTGATCGGGTGCTGTGAGGGCGATCTTCTAGTCTCTGGTGAATGCAAGAGCTTATGCAACAGGCCTAAAATTTACACAAACTTAGGGAACAAATTGCGTTACTTGCTTGTTTGATTGGCAAGTATCATGGTTTCTACCATTCCTTATAGTGTCTCAACGTGACATGCTACAAGTAGAGGGCCGAACAAGGTTTAGACAGGAGCTTTCAAGGCTTTCTTTGAAAGCCATGGAGATTCTAAAAAATCAGTGCTATGTATTCCTTGCATGAACTCCTCTGAGGGTTTACATTGTACGATAGATAAATAGGCTATAGGATGAATGACATTTCTCACACCCGCCCGAAGAGCTGATGCCAACTTGCCTTTTTGTAAGATCACTACTGAAGTGAAGTTACCAAACCCAAGTGAAGTGAAGTTACCAAACCCAAGTGGCATGATTAGGGCTTAATTGGGAGAGTTTTTAAGCTTGCTCTAAAGTTGCGGTGATCTCAAGAGATCGGTGCTAAATATTACTTCATGAATACCTCTAAGGGATTACATCATGAATAATAAATAGGCTATGATATGATGTTCTGACACTTAACTATACCTGAACAACCAGAATGTCAAAAAGATTATCTTTCTTGTAACATTATCACATACATGATGTTAGTGAACCTAAACGATAAGACAAGGCTTTAATTGGGAGAAAAGTTTTTTAAGCTTGTTTCAAAAGCTATGGTGATCTTGAAAGATCGGTGCTAGACATTATGTCATGATTACCTCTAAGGGATTACATCATAGATAATAGATAAACTATGGTATGATATGATATTGCTCATGCCTGAAGAGTAGCATCAATTTTCCTTTCTATAACATCACCTTGACATGAAGTTATTGAACCTGAGCAATTAACAGGGCTTCAATTGAGAGAAAAGTTTTTAAGTTTGCTCCAAATAGCTATGGTGATCCCAAAAGATCAGTTCTAGATATTACGTCATGAATACCTCTGAGGAATTACATCATGGATAATAGATAGACTAAGGTACAATGTGATATTGCTCATGCCCGAAGAGTAACATCAATTTTCCTTTCAGTAACATCACCTTGACATGAAGTTATTGAACTTGAGCGGCTAATAGAGCTTCAATTGGAAGAAAAGTTTTTAAACTTGCTCCAAAAGCTATGGTGATCCCGAAAGATCGGTGCTAAATATTACGTCATGAATACCTCTGAAGGATTACATCATGGATAATAAATCAACTATGGTATGATGCAATATTACTCGCACCCAAAGAGCAACATCAATTTATAGATTTTGACAATAGCCGATTTGTTAGCCTGAAATTTTTGTGTCCTAGATCGGCTTAACTGTTTGATTTAAGTTTTGAGAATTTTTTGTGGCCTGGATCGGCCCAAGGATTTGTTTTTATGGCTTGGATTGGCCTGGAATTTATTTTTGGTGGCCTAGATCAGCCATGATTTGCTTTGAATGTGGCCTTCAAGATAACCAAATGAATTTTTGTTGTTGTTGTTTTTTTTTTTTAAAGTCACCTTCAAAATTGCTAGATGATGATGGTTTATGGCCTTCAAAATGACCATATTTTTCTTAAAAGCATCCTTCAAAAAGGCTTCATGATTTGTTTTGAAATCGGTCTTCAAAATGGCCTCATGATTTGTTTTGAAAGCAGCCTTCAAAATGGCCTCATGATTTGTTTTGAGTGGCCTTCAGAATGGCCAAATCAATTTGTTTTGAAAGCGGCCTTCAAAATGGCCAGGTGGTTTGTTTTGAAAGTAGCCTTCAAAATGGCCTCAAGGAAAATTTTGAATGTAGCCTTCAAAATAGTCTCATGATTTGTTTTGAAAGCAGCCTTCAAAATGGCCTCAAGGACTATTTTGAATGCAACCTTCAAAATGGCCTCATGATTTGTTTTAAAAGTGACCTTCAAAATGTCTTCAAGGAATATTTTGAATGCAGCCTTCAAAATGGCCTCATGATTTGTTTTAAAAGCGGCCTTCAAAATGGCCTCAAGGACTATTTTGAATGCGACCTTCAAAATGGCCTCAAGGATTATTTTGAATGTAACCTTCAAAATGGCCTGATAGTTTATTTGAAAGCAACCTTCAAATTGGCCTCAAAGATTATTTTGAATGTGGCCTTCAAAGTGGCCTAATAGTTTGTTTGAAAGCAGCCTTCAAAATAGCCTCAAGGATTATTTTAAATGTGGCTTGATAGTTTGTTTGAAAGAGGCCTTTAAAATAACATCAAAGACTATCTTGAATGCGGTCTTTAAAGTAGCTAGATGGTTTGTTTCAAAGTGCCCCCCCTCTCTTTGTGTTTTTTGTATGGCCCTTAAAATAGCCATTGATTAATTGGTTTGCATGATACCTATGGTTATAAATCTTTCGACCAGGTGTCCTAAGAAGTTTTGAAGAAGGTACACATCTTGATACTTCATTTGTAGAGCATGACCAAATTGGTTGATTGATGATCTAAACTATGGCATCTGAGTTGTCAGTGCTTGCTGTTTGCATGTGAGAGATCTTTATTCTAAAATCCCAATGAATGGTTTAATAAAGTCCCTAAGGACTTCCAAACAAGGGTAATGTCTTGTATGTTTAGTCCGAAAATGATTTGAGCATTGTCTGCATATGCTATGAAGAAATGTTCTTTTATGAATGATGAAGATTTGAAACGAACTTGAGAATAAAATACGACGATTTTTCCTTTGACTTGCTAAATTCAGATGTTGAAAGACGGGTGACTCAAAATGTCATTTCCGGTTTTCACTCCAAGTTTGAACTTTATTACTCCCTCTTTTTGCCCTTGCTATGAAGAATACTAACAAGCCTGGGTTAGAGCACCATTTCTGGTTTTCACCCTAAGCTTTGAATTTTTTTTCTTTTTTTTATCCTTTTTTTACCCCTATTTATATAAATAGGTATGGGTCTAGGATATTCGGATGGGGTGATTATACTTTGTCAAAATCTAATTAAATGTCTAATATCTGTATTTGACTTGTGCTCAAAACTTCTTAAAATGTTGAGGGACCTAAATAATTTTGTAAGACACAATTATGAAGGGATATTTTAGGGTTTCCCTGCAGGGTTTACATGTTATTGAATAAGATCATGGTTCTATACAAAATTCTAATGTTTTTGAAAAGAAGATTATGGTTTTGTCAATGAATACCATGTCTGGAAGAAGATTATTGTTCTCTACAAAATCTTTTGCTCATGAAGAAGAATGGGGAATTTCCCTTTTTCAAAAGACAGATTATACCATGTTCGAAGAAAATCATGGTTCTTTATAAAATTTCTTGCTTTGTAAAGAATCTTTGTATGTTGCAGAGGATAATTGTTCTTTTTTTTGTTCTCTTTCCCCTTTTTTTAAATTTTTTTTTGGCTTTCCTTTTTTACTTTAGACTGTTATTTTCTTTCAACAAGAATTATCTTTAGGAATGAATCAATTTGAGGGAAGCTTAACATTAGAATAGATGTCTCAGTATAAATTAGTCAAATGCTTTTTTATTTTAAGATTTTCTCAGCACCAATCAGATTATATAAATTAGGTGAAATATCTCATCACTTGATCTAAGTTGCTGAATATAAAAGTCCAAAAATGATCCTAGAGGGGTGAATAGGATAATTCAATTTTTTGATTCTCTTTGTTAATTCAAATCACCCTTTCACTTAATTTGCTTAATCTTATTTATTTACAACGGAAGTCTTTCAATTAGCAAATTACTTGTCTATGAACCAATCATTGACCACGAGGCTCTATCATGCACTATAGTGTTACCTATAGCAAAGTGGGAAAAGGGTTGATAAGTTCCCTACAATTAATTGGTTTAGCCCTTTTAATCTTAAGTGTTTATGTGCACAATTGTAATGAACGAAATGAATTGCTAGATACAGTAAATGCAAGTAATCAACATAATTAACAAGCATGCAACACAGATAATTTATAGTGGTTTGGCACAACGGCCTACATTCACTCTCAAAAGCTCATAACCGAGCTATATAATTATATTAAAATTGAAACATTACAATCAATGCCAAAATTAAATAAAGCCTAACTACTTGCAGTGTAAGCCAATCTACACTCGGTGTCTTTGGCAAGTGCGATCTACACTTTCGATATCTCCAGTGGAAGTGCCAAGTCTACACTATCGGTGTCTCCGGAAATAGTGTTGGGTCAATTCCTAATGTCTCTGACGAGAATGATTTACACCTTTGATAAGGTGCTTAGGTGTACACTATCGATGTCTCCGATAGTACTGCATAATTCTCCCAGTGTCTCTAGCGGGAGTATTCACAAGTATATATGAAATTAAATTTAAATCAAAGCATAAACTTACCTTTTTGAAGCTTGATGTAACATTTATAGTAGTTTGGGAATGCTCCTTTTTGAGCAAGATAAGTCTTTTGAATTCCACACAAGTTTCCCTTCGGACAACTCTTGAATTCTATTTATTGAAGTTTTTCCTTAGCAAGGATAAAGAGAGGACTTTAATTGGTCTATATCCTATCTAGGTATAAGGATTGATGAGCACAAGATTGGAGAAACAAAATTTTCTCTTAAGAACACAAAGTTTAAAGAAAAAATATTCACACATGGTTTTAAACCAATTACTTTGTTCTTTAACGCTTATCCCTTTTTATAATAGGCCTAAAATCATAGTATCCATAGGATAAGAACATTTTCTAATGGACAAATCATGTCCATCATTGATTTAATTCAAATTTTGAAGTGTCCAAGCTAGTTTGGGAATTTCTAGCACTTTGGATCGATCTTGGTGCTCAAATCTTAGCAAAAATAGTACCTGAGAATCCTTGTTTCAATCCTGGATCGATCTAAATAAGTTGAATCAAACTATAGCGCTTGGATTGATCCAAAGTCTCTATATTCTCATAAAAATACCTAGAAATGCTATAGAGACTTTGGGATTTCCCCTCTAAGGTCTGGAAAGGTCCATAGACCTTTGGAAACTGTTATTATACCTTTGATTCACTATGGCCATGCCACCTTACCTGATTTACTTGTTGTGAGCTCAACATGAAGTGTGAATCCTTTGGAGTGATTTTCAAGTTCCGATTGGGTTTCCTTGAGTTAGTTTTCTACACTTTGAGATAGTTCTTCATGTTTGGGGCAGTTCTTCATGAAGTTCAAACCAAACAACCTTCTAGACTCTAACAAGACTTCTTACATGTCCTAGTCTATACAGTTCTTGTATTTTACAGTTCACAAAATTTACAACTTTTACATTAATGATCTCCCCCTTTGGGAATTCCATAACAAAACTTAAAATATATAGTTGAAATACATTGAAAATGAATACATGGACTCTATAAACTGACTGTGGCCATATATCTTTAAGTAATGTTCTTTTAGCTCTCCCCCTCGATATATGTTTAGTCTTTACATTGTATATCTTCTTTTGCATTGTGCTATAGCTTTTAAGAAACTAAAACTCATTTGACAAATAGCATACCTTTCTCAAACCAAGATTAGTCCAGTCAAATGATAAAGTATAAAGTGCACACAAGTAAACACATGAATGAATATGATCATGATGAAGTGTGTATGCCCATGGAGTACAAACAAGGTAAACATTGTGCAAGTGATGTGAGTTGAGCACAAATAGTTCATTTATATGCCTTTTACTAAGTTGCTCCCCCTAAATTCAACAACTTATTTATTATTTTTAGATTTAAGGATGTTTAATCCATTTCTTCCAAAAAATTTCTTTGTCTCCCCCTAAATTCATTTTCTCTCCTTTAAATTCATTTCATTAACTAAATTCATTTTATTTTCTCTCCTTAGCATAGCATTTTAGAATTTAGCAACTTATTTTAGAATTTCTTCCCCTTTTTGTCATGGAAACAAAAGGTAAAAATAACATAAGAGACAAAAGACTAGAGAGATATCAAAAATCAATATTTCCATTAATGTGTAACCAGATTTACAAATATGGGGCCAAAAAATGATAAAGGAAATACATCAAAAAGAAATAAAAAACTAGAGGAGCTCTAAGCATCCTCATCACTGGCAAGGATATCTAAAATGACCCAGGGAGCTAGTACTCATGAGGGATCAACAATGCCCTCAATGTGGATGAACCTCTGGTCCATGCTCTCCACCTTCTGCCCGAGATGCTCAAAACACCTAAACATACATCTAAGGTCTGTGTGGATGTCTCAGATTAGTGTAGAAAAGGCTGAAGGAATAGTCGAGGTTGGGGTTGATGTAGATGTTGCAAGGGAAGGTGCTGGAGTTAGTATGGGAGCAGTTGTGGTCTTTGGAGCTAGTAGAGGAACCATGGCTAGTTCAGGAACGGGAACAAGGGACAAGGTAAGCTGAACTGCCTCTCTAGCTACCTGAGCCACCTGTGGTGCAGCTCTCCTCTTTAGTCCACCCTCCATTTGGTGAACTGTGCCCTCATCAATGGATAGTCCTTATGAAAGGACTACTGCATCACAGGGAAATGTGACTTCGCACTGCTCCATCAGCTGGGTGATCATCACCCCATATGGCAGGCCCCGCTTAAAGCCTCTATTAGATGATGCCTAAAGCATCATGTAGCACATGATGGTTGGGATGTCAAGTGCCTTCCCCTCCATTAAGTTGGCTACCAAGTGTACCATGTCATCAAACATGCATGTCTTATGGGTCATCGGGAGGAGGTTGCGAACCAAAATAATGTTCAGGAACCTCGGAAGCATCTCGCACTCACTGGTGGCAAGCTTTCTAAATCAAGCTCCCTTCTCTAGCTAAAAAAGCACCATAATATGTGCCTTGTTAATCCTAACATTGGGGAAAACAACTGGATTAGATGCAAGGCAAGTAAACCCCAAAAGCAATGATAGACGATCCGGGCTGATGATCATCCGAAATTCCATACACCTCAGTCTCAAAGGACAACTGGGTGTAATTGTGGGAGTAAATGTTGGTGTAGAAAACTTGAACCGCCTCCTATTAAATGATCCCTTTGATTACGGTCAACTGAATCCAACCGTCATTAGGTACCTGAGTGCCCAAAGTGAAGTCACAGTGGGTAGTCTACTTCACTTCCCACTCCATGAAGATCTGTTTCTTTAAAAAGATATGTGTGCAATTGTGGAAGGTCGTGGAGCTTCTTACGGCTCTATAGTTGATAGCTGAAGTTCTGGGGCACTTTGGTGGTTCCTTTTCTTTTATAGCCTTTACCCAAATAGCATTTTGACATTGTTTTGGCATGGGAGGTGCAAGAATCCGACAAAAGTGTAGTGGAGGAGGAGGAAAATGGCCTTGGAGAGCTTCTAGTTCGATTTAGGATTGAACTGAGGGCTTTTGCCCCTTTTTAAATAAAAAACCCGTTCATATCTCACTGGTTCCTCTAGTTTGGATTGATCTAAAATGAAATCTCTTTAGGAAAAATCTCATTTTTTCTTAGCCTTTGCCCAACTTCTCCCTTATTACCCCTAATGAGTCTTTTTAACTTATTTTTAGGGTAATTTATTGATAAATTAATATAGAGCGCATTCCCATCAATCTACAAAGATATTTGAATCTTTTTGAGTCTAATGCCTTTGTGAGGATATCTACTAATTGATCCTCTATCGAAACATACTCTAGAGTTATAGTCTTTTCTTTAACCAATTCACCAATGAAATGGTGTCAAATATTTATATGTTTGGTTCTAGAGTGTTACACCAAATTTTTGGAGATTTGGATAGCACTTGAGTTGTCGATGAGTAAATTCATCATAGTTTGCAATAACTCATAGTCTATGAGCATCTGCTTCACTCATAATAGTTGTGTGCATCCACTTCCAGTTGTAATATATTCTACCTCAACAGTTGATAGTGATATGGAATTTTTCTTACCACTATGCCATGAGACTAGATAATTGCCTACATAAAAGCAACCACCACTCATGCTTTTACAATCGTTAACATTGCCTGCCTAATTAGCATATAAAAATCTAGTTGATATAGGAGTGGTATCAAATGGATACGAGAGACCAAAGTTGATTGTGCTATGGACATATCGAATGATTCTCTTGGTTGCTTTTAGATGAGATTCCTTTGGTGCTACCTGATACCTCACAAAGGAACCTACACTAAAGGCAATGTTAAGTTTGGTAGCTGTCAGATATAGCAGACTTCCTATAATACTCCTATATTCAGTGGAATCTACATCGAATCAATCGACATCCTTTGTTATTTTCTCACTGGTACTAATATGAGTGTCCAATGGTTTAGACTTCGAAAGTCCAAACTTGGAAACCAGATCCTTTACAAACTTGGATTAATTCAAATCACCCATTCTACCCTAAAATTTACAGTATGCTTGAACTTTCAAAGCAATTAAGTTCGGACATATAGTACAGTTCAAGCATATGCCTCGTTCAGGTGCATGGTCGGAATTCAAGCATATAACCAGAAGTCAGGCGTATTGCCAATAACCCAAAAAAAATTAGTTTTTATTTTGGTTTTTGTTTTTCGATTCCCTTTTTTACTTGTTAGTTTTTGCAGGTTAGGGAAGCTATATAGGCCCACAGATCTTGGTCTGGGGTTATCATGATGTGGGATCCCCTTTGAGAGAAGGCTAGGGACAAAGTAAAGGAAATGGGGTTTTGGCCTTTCCTCAGTATCCCGCTACTGAAGGCGAACAAGTGCCTACTCATGGCCCTGGCAGAGAGGTGGTCCCCCTTTGCGTGTACATTCTACTTACCTTGGGTGATATTGGGTTGCCCCCAATAGACATTTACATGATGACCCGACTATCCATGGGGGGCAACCCTCCCCATTATGAGATGGTGCCATCTCAAAACATGATTCGGAGGTGCCTAGAGCCTCAGCCCATAGTCTACGATAGAGGGTTCAAAGGAGTCGTGTCCTCATGGTTTGAAAAGGAATATGTATGGGCCACGGATGAGAGTTCGCCTATAGAGATAGATTATTTGGTTCGAGCCTTCCTTCTTTACATGTTTACTCGGTCCATCTTCAAGTCAAAGAGCAACCAAATCTTCTTCAACTTCCTTCCTGCCTTGGAACACCTGGCGAAAATTAGGTCTTATGGTTGGGGTAGATCTTCCCTTGGGTGGATGTATTTCAACATGACCAAGGTCGCTAACAGGGAGAAGGCCATATTCCTTGGCTTACACTTCTTATGAGAGGTTGGTTTAGACACTTTGATTTAATTTAAAGTTTATTCATTTACTTTAGTTAATTTTTTTAATTTTTTTTTACAGGTGTGGTGCTACGAGAGGTTGACTCCCTGAGCTCAACTAAGGATTGGGACGAAGTTATTTCCCATGCTCTGTGTTGAAAGGTGGAAGACCTCTAACACCTGACAGAAGAAGAGGAAGTCCATCTCGACATTTAAGGGGGACTTTGACCAGATTATGGCTTCCTAGGTAAATTTAGTTGTTAGTGGGTGTGTTTTTTTCTTAAAAAAATTATTGTTTTATATTTAATAATTTTTGTTTACTTGTAGGTCAACTAGGCTCTCTGGGTTGTGTGGGAGTTGAGTGGGGATTTGGCCCAGGAATATGAGGTTGCCATTGACTGGTCAAAGACCAAAATGATCTTGCTTGCCTTTGGTGAGGTTGAGTGGTATCTAGGGGAGAGGTGCTATAGACTGATAGCACTTCCTATAGGTTTTATGGTCCCTAGTCCCCCACCATGAGTGATAGAGACAAAGGGTGACATGGGCAAAGGGGAGATAGGTGAGCCCAGTGATGCCTATTTAGTCCCTAACTGTTAGAATAGGTGTCCTAACAAAGCCATCATAGATACTTTTTATGTTATTTTCTTTATTTGACATTTATAATAAAATATTTTAGTTCATCATCACATGTATATAATATGATTATGGGTAATTACTTGATC